>PVIC010012866.1:0-38988 GCA_004025085.1 Thryonomys swinderianus | reverse complement strand
GACTAAGAGTTATCTGGAAACTGTTGACAAATGTCCACATAATTCCATCTCCCATGCCAGGGAGAACTGAGAATTGACTTTTAAGGCGCCATTTGTTATATAAGCTTCCACAGAACTGACTTTGCAATCGAAAGTGAAACAAAAACAAACCTGCCTGAAGCAGGTTTGAAAAACCTGAAAAAATCAGAGTTTATTTTTGATTATAAGTAGACATGCTCAGTTAGAAAAAGATTTCAAAATCCTGAGACTGACTTGGTCCAGAAAAAGAATATTTTTCTCTTGCCATTTTAATACTACATTTATTATTTAAGATAATTATGTCTGCTCAGTGTAAATTGTGCTCCAGTATTTTGTTTGAAGTTTCTTTTCAGATCTTATATTTTCTATTACATACTAAAAGTAAAAGTGTAGTAATCAGAGTTAATGACAGTACAAGAGGTTTTCTTACTCCACCACGAGGCAAATGTCCTAGAGAAAACCTGTGTGACATTTAGTCACCAAAGATATTTATGAGCGACTGATGTTATAATTAAATAGAAGAAGACAAATATAACATCGTGTTGGGCAGTCAGAAGACAGAATATTGTTGATAAAAAAAGAAAGCAAATAATTTGAGATTACATTTGTTTACTTGAATCACAGCTGATTATACAAAGGATTTAGGGAATCCTACCAAAGCGTTCAGATTTACAAAGGGATGTAACAAACTGTGGGAGAAGTCAAAATAAGGGACCATAAGTACAAAAATAAAGACAAATACCCTATTCATATGTAGACGTTTGTATTGGCTAAGTATCTGCACTTGTAAAAGACTACTTTATGTTCTGGACTTTCTGATTGTACAACAATCAAGTCACCTTGAAATTCAACCCAAGATTTATCATTATCATATCTGAAAAAAGTTATGTAGTCAGAGAAAGCACATTAAGGCCCACTTTCAGAATTTACGTGACTGAACATAGTCATCTGAGAAACGTGTTCCAAGAACCAAGCTGTGAACTTTACAGGGCCTCTGGGTAAGCTCGACCTCAGGGTCACCTTGCAGCTTGAATGTGAAACATACAATGTTGGATCCTTCACTTTCCCACTGTCTTAGAATGAGTTTCTACACACTGTACCAGAGTCTTGTCTAAAGCCTGCAGAAATGCTAGCATACGAGAGATGGACATGGTCTCTTCATTGGTAATGAGATGTATTTATTAATAATGATAGCATAGGGGAGTATGTACTGCATGCCACTGAGGTGGTACAAACAATTGGATCCGTCATTGTATAAAGACAACAGAATTGGCAAGTAAAGTCTCCATGAAGGAAAACGAATTAGAACACAGTGATGAAGCAGCGATTCTCAGAAAATAAAATAAAATAAAAACAAAAAACTTGCAGCAGGGTAAACATCCAACTTCAGGGCTCAATGTAAAGAAAGCTTTCTTTACCATATTTTGAACGGTGCTAGAAATCCAAGTTAGAAATACACAAGTTCTGTGGTGCTTCTGTACTGTCGTGTGGTCGGTCTTACTAGAGGGCAGGGGCCATGTCCTTACGCTCATACAGTTGCTCCGTTGGAGGAAATACCAGTTCACCGCCTATGTCCCCTGGGGAAAACTCTGGGGAGGTGGCTGACAGTACACAAGTGCTTCTCCAGAGGGACAGTTGATGTATAGATTCAAGTTAGGCTTTAGTGTGCTTCGGTGTTGTATGTTAACTTCCTGGTCAGTACATATTAATATTTAACAGATGGCATAGAGGTCATCAGTGAACTATTTAAGCAGAAAAATGATATTATTATACCTGTGTCTCAGAAAAAAATTAAATTCATTCCATTCCTAATGACTTATTGATTCTCAAGGACACTATGGAAATCTTAATACCTCTTCTCCAAGATACTGTGATCTCCTCATTGTAGTCGTAACTGACTACAAAATACACACAGTAATCTAACTGTGAACCTATATACTTAGGCACCAGGAACATCAGGTATCACTTGCCTATTAAAATGGCATCCCAATTTTGTTAAAATTCAGGCACAGCAAAGTCTCCACTGATGGGTGGAGAGAACCACAGAGATTGTCATAGTTCAGAGAGAACTTCCGGAAGAAGACCTTAGTCAAGATGAGAGAGGATTTCTAGAGTTGATTTAAGCCATTTTCCCCCTAAATGTTTGAGGGAAGCCACATGAGAACCAACCAAGGTTAGAGATTAAATTATGTGGTAAGAGATGAAAAGGCCACTTACTCAAGAAAATGCTAGAGGACCGGAGGGTTAGCTCAGTGGTTCCGGCGCCTGCCTCGCAAGCACAAGGTCCTGAGTTTGATCCCCGGTAACCACACACGCCCACCAGCAATCAACACCGCATACCACAATGCCGGACGTGGTGGCTCACGCCTGTAATCCCAGCACTCGGGAGGCAGGGACAGGAGGATTGCTGAGTTCGCGGTGGCTTGCCTGGGCACCATAGTGAGTTCAGGGCCAGTCTGAACTACAAAGCGAGACCCTGTCTCAAAAACAAAAAAAAAACAAAACAAAACAAAAAAAGCTAGAATGTGTATTTTCTAAGATTATTTTTTTTAATTTAGTTTGAGTTTATGGAAACTTAGTCCAACTCTTCACTGTAACTCTTCTCCCCGATCTCCATGACACGTTACATCTGAAAAGAAGAAAATATATGGGTTTTTTTTCCATTTCAATAATGATTAAATAGTTGATTTTCACACAAAGTATTTATTCACCACATAGCACACGAACACACTCTTTCAATCACCAAGTCCTTTATTCTTAACATTGCTGTTTTACTTACGAGATAATGTCAGAGGAATTGAACATTGTGACTAGATAATTCTCTCCTGCTGCAAGATAAATGCCCAGGCATTTATTGAAAATAAATGTTGGAAGAAAGCCCATGCATTTATTTTTAAAGTGGAAAACTATTTTCTAGTCACAACTTTCAGTGCCAGAGACATTATAACTATCTTGCCAAATGATTTTTTAAGTAAATTGAGATCACCTTAGAAGAGGAACAGAATGCCTAATTTGTTCTCACCTCTATAAAAGGTAACACTCAAGCTTCTTTTCTACAGGCATAAAATTAAATTCAAATATGCTTGTTTGGTGAGAAATGCTGAATGAAAGCATTATCAGCATATTCAATCACCTCTCTAGCATGATTGTTTAGATAGGTTTTTGCTTTTTTAAACAAAGTGGATTTTAAAATGCATGCAGAAAGAGAATTATGAAATTTAGTAAAGGATTTTTTAACTTTTTAAAATATTTTGTCACTGAGAGGCAGCAGCAGTTACTGATATCATAATGATAGGTGTGGAAGGCACAAAATCACTATCTCAGGCAGATTTTAATGGCAAGGGTAATGTGCCCTGTTCCAAGGTAATGTTGAATCCACTGGTCATTGTGGAGTGCCTTGTAGTCTTCAGATCGCTGCAAGGGAATTTCTTTTTTTTTTATTGGTACATTATATATACACATCACAATTACACTCCACATTGAGAATTTGTACCACTATATGATGCAACTTAATTCTCACTTACTGCAAGGGAATTTCAACACTGTTCATGCTTTCCCTTACTGTTAAAATGTGAAGGGATAGCACTGTTATCTGACTAATTATTAATGGGATTTAGATACTTTGTAAGCCAAAACTCATCTTCTTTCTAAATATCTACTGCCATATGCCATTGTGCATGTATAAAAGAGGAAAAGAGAGAAAGAGATGGAAGTTCCTTTGATATATATGAAATGTATGGCTTAAAGAGAGATAGAGGTACAAATAGTTTATTGAGTTCATTTGTATGATAAAAAATTCTAAGCAGTTTTAGGATCATTTGCTACAAACCTTATATAAAAGAGTCTCTATTTCTATGTGTATGTGTATAAAGCGAGATGTATATATATATATATATATATATATATATATATATATATATATATATATATATGAAGTTGCTCTCTCTATGTATTTTTTTCATATATATGTGTATGCTTTAGAACAAGTTAACATTTATACTGGCCAGAAAAAGTAGCTTTAAACAAGTCTTCCTTCTTTTCAAATTTATAAATAAGAATTAGTCATTAACAAGTACTTTAAATTACATGATAAAGTGCTTTAATGGTATTAGTATTTTTGTAATGAATACAGTAATAACCTTGTAAAGTTTTCACACAATCTCTCATGAGTCAATAGTGGTCACTTTTTCAGAAATTCTTTGTCCTCGAGGAGGACTTTATGAGCGAGCCATGTGAATGTTGACTCGCTGCTGTTGCCAGTTTATCATAAACCTGCCCCTGCTGTGAATGTTCTTTCTTGAACATTTGGAAGAATCTTTCCTCTCCTTAAAAATTACACATTTAAACATCATGCTAGTAGAACACTGGCTTCCTTAGCCACTTCAGTAGATTATAATTGAAAAGATGTGTTCTGTATTTAAGATTTTCTAAAGACATAAAGCTTCTACCTATTCTCTGAGGAGCCAGAGAATTCCAGAGCAATGCACAGGGAGTTTCCATAATGTGGCCCCTCATCCAGTTTTTTCCATGGGCAGATGTGTTGCTGTGTGTTGTACTCCATGTGAAATTTTAAGTCCAAGCATGAGGTACACAGTTAAAAACTGACAAATAGATTCGTTCATAATAAAACGTGTTGAAGTATTATAGAAATGTGTTTCTTGCTGTTTCTCTCATTGCTGAGACAAAACACTCAACACTCCAATTTAGATGCAAGGTTTATTTGGCTCACAGCTTTTAGAGGTTCCAGCTCATAGTTACCTGGTTCCCAGGCAAGGTGGTACGGCAGACGGGAATTTAAGAGGAGAAACAGTTCATGGTGGGCTGAAGGCAGCAAGAAGAGTGCAGTAGTGAAGGAGGAAGCCCTGCCAGCCCCTTCTCTCTATCCCTTATTGTTTAGCCAGGCCTTGCACCCTTGAGGCAGGTAGCACCCATGTCTACGGTGAGCCTTCCTGCTGGCTACACTCAGAACTGTGCCGAACCAGTCACTGGCATAACTTCGTACTCACACACCCTTGACCACAGGATCACAGACTTGATCCCAGCATCCCACGTTCTACATCCAGCCGCCTCTGACAAGCCCCAGCCATGACTGCATGAGGCTTTGGGGGGATCACCCAGACAGAAGCCACAACACATGGTTTAGAGAAACAGAAATACTTAGGTAACATGCTATGTACCAGCTAATTTCTGAACGTAACCAGTACGATGATAAACTTCTAATAATGGTATCATTATTTTCCCTATTTTATAGAGGAAAAATTGAGGAACATAGAGTTTAAATAACTAGCCCAAGATGATTAAAAAGGAATGTATCCAGATGGATATTTGTACCTCAATAACATGTTTCCAGAATTCATGATTATTTTAGCCTCAATAAACTAACCAGACCAGATGAACTCTGGGCAGTTTTAAGTATTGGTGTAAGTTCTATGATGCCTCATGCAAAGCAAATTTTCAATGAAATAATAAACAAAAGGTATTTTATAAGTAAATGTGGAAGCAAGAATCACAACTGTCCCTTCCTACTGTGTGTGTCTTTTCACCTGTTGCTGAGACTCGTACCTTTCCAAGGTCTTATGCTGATCAGTGAAACAAAGGTCTACTGGGGCAAACTCTGACCTGTAAAGGGTGGGACTTATGGGTTACATAATATATTCTTGCTGAATTCGTGCAGTTCAATATTTAAACTTCTATGAAAAAGTACCCCTAAGTTTAAGCTAGTATCAGTAAAAAAAAAAATGTCTACTTAGAGTACACCATGTGAATATGAGATCATGACCTGAAATTAGTTTTTGTAAAGTCCTACTGTGTGCATAAAAAAAATCTCAAAATAAAATATTGATTAACCAATTTTCTATCTGGAAAAGTCAGTAGTTTCCTGTAGTTTTTAATAGGTTGTCATTTAATTTTCCAACTCCAAACATAGGAACCCTATAACATTATAGTATCTTTATCATGTTATTTCCACTGATGTCAAAGTCTTGTCATTAGTAACAATGTTCTATATAGAACATTATAGATATCTATAGATATAGAACATAGATATCTATATCTAATAGATATCTATGTCTAAAATGTTCTATATCTATATATTCTATATCTACTAGATGTTTTAGAATATATTCTGGCTGTTTAGTTAGTCCTTTCAGTGACTTTTCTCATTAACAAAATATAATTATAGGGCTGGAGATTTAGCTCAGTGGTTCCAGCACCTGCCTCACAAGCACAAGGTCCTGACTTCGATCCTGGTAACCACATTCAATGCTGGGCGTGGTGACTCACGCCCACCAGCCATCAATACCACATACCACAGTGCCGGGCGTGGTGGCTCACGCCTGTCATCCCAGCATTTGGGAGGCAGAGACAGGAGGATTGCTGAGTTCAAGGCTTGCCTGGGCTACATAGTGACCTCAGGGCCAGCCTAAACTGCAAAGTGAGACCCTGTCTCAAAAAAAATAATAATTATTATTATAAATCCTATCAGCCATAACAATTGTTTATATCATGTTGCTTCCCTAACGACATCATGTTCCAAATATTTTTCTCATTCAATGAGAATGCTTTTTGAATATAAAGTTTAACCAAAATTCTAAAAACATATTAGATATATTCAGGTGACTGGCCCTATCTTGGGTCATATGTCTGCTTTTTTGACAATTTTTAAAATTCAAGCAAATTGATCCTCAGATTATAAAATTTTATCAGGAAGTCCTTGTCCATGTCTTCTTTTGTCTACATGGGTAGACTTTAGGCATCAACACGAGAAGCACAACAGCATTCCGATGGGAGGTGGGTAAAGCTGTGCATAACTCCACACCATGAACGTAAACATAACGTGCTACAGACAGGTAATAATAAAAAATGAGTATAGATGTATATGTTATTCCTTAAAGATCTGAGTTAGCTTCCCATAAGTTGCCTATATCTACTAGGGATGTCACAAAATAGATTTAATACATTTGCTCTAGCAAGGGATAGAGAATTTTCAGTATATTTGGCTATTCAGAAAATACATCACTGGAGATACATCGTATTATTATGCACAATAACTCGAACAATGTGAGTAATTAGAACAATGAATAAGGAGCTTAATTTCTAAACAAAGTTGAAATGCTCTCCCAGGAGCTTAAATAACCTGTCTTTCTGATTGGTGTTGGATCATATAAAACTTAATGCAGGAAATAGCAATTAGTTAGAAGTGGGAAGAAAAAAGAAATATCCTTCACTTTCTTGCTTTGTTTCTTTTGAAAGAGAGTATATTTGTTGCGCTTGGTTTCACTGAGGGAGTGAACATCAAGTCCTCAGAAGAAAGAAGCAAAAAATAAATTGAAAAAGAAAGAAAGAAAAGACTGTCTCCTTCATGATGTCCCAGTGGACATTTTTTTTCATAGCATTACTAGCTTGATTGTGATATTTTATCTGATTTTGTTGACACTGCAAAAAAACGGAGTTTGTCCATTGCAAACTTGAAGCTCTGGTATTTGCAGTTACTTAAGGTGTATAGATCATACACACTCAAACCTCGTTCGAAGAAATGCCAGACACGGGCAATGCAAAGATACTCACAATCAAATTTTGTTCAGGAGCAAATATACCAAGATTCCTAGGGAGTGCTTTTCACAGGATTCAAGTTCCCACAAAAAGATGAGCTTTTTTAAAACAAGCAATCTATATTTTTCTCCTGTACATATGTAACTGCTTATGCTTCATTCATTTCACACACAAAAAAAAAAACAATGATACAACTGTATTTTTTCTGCCTTCCCTGCCTCTGTGTGACATGGCATGAAGCAGTCAGTGGCAAAGGGATAAAATAACCAGGGGCACGTGCAGCCCCCGTCTGAGACCCGGACGGACGGGCTCCTGGAGCTGTCAGCGGGTCGTCACCTCGCCGTCTGCATTAGTCGGGAGGACTTTGTCCAAAGTTCTGCTCATCTGTTTGCCACTGAAAGACATTTTTTTTTAAAAATCTCGACGTGTTTCCTGAATACCCACAGGCTGCGTATATTAGGATGTAAGGACAGACCTATCTCTCAACCCAGAAACAGTTGTAAATTCCAAATCCGAAGACGAGTCCAAGGTCAAGTGGAGAAAAAACAGTGTTAGCCAAGACTGAAAGTCACCAGACCGAAGCAGAGCGTGAGGCTCAGCAGGTCAGCAGCCCCGGAGGGCGGAGTCTGGTGTCAGAGACCAGTGCCAGGGCCTCAGGGTGCGCATGTGTGCCCCTGAGCCGGCCCGGAGGCAGTCCGGGGAGCGGGCGGGTGTTAGCTCCCGGGGGGCCGCCGCTGCAGCGGAGGGACTGACCGAAGGGACTGACCGACGGCTTCTTCTTAGGCCCACACGTGTCGCCGCGGACACACAGACCGAGTGGCTGCGCAGGGCAGAGGCCAGGGAGCCAGGAAGAAAACCAGAAGCGCCATTGTCTCCGAAAGTGTCACAACGTAGGATTGTAATACGTATTCTGTGAAACATTTATTTCCTACAACTGTATTGCCTCTTTTTTTATTTAAAAAAAAATGGACAACGCATATTACGTGTTTCTTTAAATGCGTATCTACAGCCACCTATTAAGGGCGCATATGCATGCCTCATCCTGCGGGCTCAGGACAAACCGTGCATACTATTCATTGCTTGCTTTAACTGTCACACGTACTTAACTGTTCGGACAGTATTTAGCTATAAGAACCTCTTGCTCACGTCACCAGTTATTGTCACCAGTGCCTTAGTTTCCTGATTATGTAAGTTTAAAAAATGTACATTTCTTATCTGGAAACCTATGAGTTTAAGAGAATCATTTGTCAGCTAAATCTAACAATTCTCCAGCTGAGGCCAGTTCCATTTAATTCATAACTCATTGGTCCTACAGATATTTGATTTTGTGCTATGTATTCACTCACAGTATGATTAGACACCCACCAAGCCTCTAGTAGTAATTAGTATATTATATAAAGATAGATCCCATTAACAGAACGACTTTGGATAATTCATTTTGCTCGTGCTTTTATTTGAGCCACTTCTTTGTAATATTTTTCATACATAAAAGGTATAATTAGAAGTTAAAGATTTAGACAGTCACAGAATAATATAACTTCCTTCTAAAATGATCTTCAAAGCTAGTTTCTTATTTCTGTTTTTCATTCATTTTCTTATTTGTGCGTGGTGTCAAACTTTCTGACACAACTTGTGTTTTCCTTTCCTGAATGGAAGAGCTTTATCCATATATTGCTTATTGGCTGCTAATTTCTTTTTCTCCCCATCCATGTATCCCTTTATCTTTAGTAGTTTCTAGAGAATCTCAGCTCAAGTCCAATCTGTTGTTTTTCATTTCTTCCCTTGATGTTATAATCTGAGGCTTTGTACTGCTAATTATTTCCCATAGTTATTCCTTCTTAAAATAAATTTACATATAATTTAACTAATGAAAATGCATTTATTGCTGAATGATAATGACCTTCCAAGCTAAGTTAGGAGCTTTATACATTTTCCTATGTGTTACATATATTGATATAAACTGAACTAAAACAAATGTTTTATTATCATTCGCTGTTATAACATCTGACACCTTATACTTGAAAAGCTTTTATGATGTTCCATTACCATAGACTCAAAGTAGTTGCATCTAAAGTAGTCTATTGGGATGACTAGAATCTATAAAGATTTTTAAATTATCCCTAACATCAATCAAGAAAATAAAATGTTTGTTAGTATTTCAAGTGCTCTTAATCTGGGTGATATAGATAATTTCTGTAAAACTGCTGGAGTAGCAATGCAGATATTTAAATCCACTCAGCAAACATACATTAGACAAGTTTATGCCAAGACCATACGGGCCCTCAAGAAATATGGGGAAGGAAAAGATGCTATTTCTTGGGGTAAATCCAGTTTCAAAGTGAAAATGTAGGTGTTCAAAGTGATTGAAAGAGAAGGAAGAGCAGGAGGAAGAGGTGAAAGAGGAGGAGGAAGAGGAAAATGAAAAAGTGTAATTAGAGAATGCACAAGCCATTCTGAGAACTTGTTTTGTGAAATTTGTTGAGGTGTTTACCTGTTACATGATTTCCCCGGGAGCCTGGTCATGTGCTTACAATACAAATTGTCGAACTAGTGAAGTAGATTGGTACAACAATCTTAATGTCCTTTAAGATCTTATTTTGTATGAAATGAAATACTTTTATTTCCTTTAGTGTTTTTTTAAGCAAGAAGTAAAGTCATTGCAAATTTAATGTAATAAAGAAAGAAGTAAAGGAATGTGAGGAAATTGCATTTAAATGGCCTGTATCTTTTGCTAGCTGCTCAAGGCAGGAACCACAACACTCCTTTCTCGCTGTGGTGTAGTACACGGCGAGCATTCTGAAGCCACAGCTGCCCGGGCGGATGCAGCGCGGTTTCTGTGCCCGACGGACACGGAGGCCTATTCTGTGCCTCGGCTGTGGCAAACAGCGCCGCAGTAAACGTGGTGCGCAGGGATCGCTTGGGTGTGCTGTCGCCTCTTCATCCGGATACAGCGTCCCCAGAGTGGGATACCAGAGTCGCTCTCCTGTGTGGCCGATCCATTTCTCAGGTTGTTAAGGACTCCCCAGTCAGTCTGCAACAGGGTTGCGCTAACCTCCCCCGAACTGATAGAGCAGCCCCTGTGTTCCACATGCCATTTATATAACACTTCCAAACGCGATGAAATGGTATCTCATTGTGGTTTTGACTTGCAGTTTTCTGATGACAGATGATACTGAACATTTTCCCATGTGTACGTGAACTTTTAGTGTATTTCTGCATATCCAACCACTGAAATCTAAATTTTTATATGGCACTTGAATGAACAAGGAGCAGTCTGAGTGCTACTGCTCAGAATTGTGAAACAGCAATCACACCGGCACTGGCAATTGGCAAAATTAAAGTGAATTTTCCATTTGTAGCTCAACAAGGCAAAATGGGTGATCATTTGTCATTATCTTTTTCAGCACAATTTGTCATCTTTAAAGTGACACAAAATTTACCATGTTTCTTATTTAGAACCTGGCCAAACAAAGAAAAAAAAAAGATTTTATAATAAGAGGCTTTATATTCTTAAAATTAGGGATACATGCTAAAAAGTTTGGAAATTTAACTTACGTGATAACTTGGATGGAAATCTTAAGTAATGTTATTTTTCTACTACACTCTGCCAAAGAAAAAAATCATCTAAAAGTAAAAAGAATCAAGGGCTGGGGATTTAGTTCAGTGGCACTTGCATTTGCCTGGCAAGTATGAGGTCCTGAGTTCAATTCCTGGTAGTGGAAACAGAAAGAGAGAGAGAGAGAGAACTCCAAGTTAGAGAAACTAAACATTTTGTCCAAAATAGTGTCTTCTAATAGTTTAATCTATATGCAAACTATTTTATTGTCTAAAATAAACTTTTATTAGACTTATCTTATTCAACTTGTTATCATCTGAATTAAAACATAGCAGTAGAAGGACCATATCTTCTCCTTCCTCTTCTTCTTCTTCTTTTTTTTTTTTTTAGACAGGGTCTCATTTTGTAGTTCAGGTTGGCCCTAAGCTCACTTTGTAGCCCAGGCAAGCCTCAAACTCAGCAATCCTCCCGCCTCTGCTTCCTGAATACTGGGATTACTGGCCATATATTCTTAGCAATTAAATTCTATTCTTAATTTTTGTCTTTATCCGTACATGTTTGCAATACATAATAATGACATTGACCGTGAGGAGAAGTTTGTATATGTATATAAAACACCTTATTTCTGTTTTTCATCCCCTTCCTTTTCCCTCCAATGAGCTAGTGCCCTGTTTCTAATTATCTTTTATTTTGCTCTTTATTTATATTTTGAGTTTCTAGCATCAGAGAATTCATGCAGTATTTAAGGTCACGTGGCTGATTATTTCATCTGGCATTACTGTCTCAGGGTGCGTCCTACGAGACTCTGGCTCCCCTTCCCACGGCGGAACAGAGCGTCAGGCCCACGCACCACAGAGCACACCCTCCCAAAGCTCGCGCAGCAGCGAACTGCACCGTGGACTCACTCCCTGTGCTCGCTCTGAGCCTCGCTTGTGGACTTTCACAAATGTTAAATAAAAAGAAATTTGATGGCTCCCTTTTCCTCACGGTTATTTTATCAGGATATTTTTGTAACGGACTTTTGTCTTTTGGCAAAATCTGTGCACTCTAGGAATCAATACTTAAGACATGCTTTTGGTGAAAGATATCTTCTCTTAGTGAATCTTGATGCTGCTATTGTTTTGTTTTGGCAAAGGGAACTAGAAGTGGAAGAGGGGTGAGAATCTGCAGTGTTAGGACTTCTTACAGGACATCTTATCGCATGATGAACTTCCTTCACTTCGTACCTGCCAGGGATGGAAATAGAATGAAGTAATCTCTGTCTTTGATGGAGAACCTTCCAGCTGGCACAGTCTCTCTGTGTGTGGAATAGTCTGCGTGAAGAGGGCCATTGTTCAAGAAGTCACTTGTCCTTGAGGAAAGTCCATCGTGCCCAGAGACTTCCCCAGAGTGGCCTCTCCTTGGCAGCCGCCACAGGCCTTCACATTTGCTAGTTCAAACATTTGATCGGCCGGGTCTGACATCAGACTGGGTAGATTTCTATTCAGAAACCAATCCACAAAATCAATACTTCCATTTATGAATTAAAGTAAGAAATATAACTATGGGGAAACAGCATGTCACGGCTGCATGGGAAGAACTTCGTAATGAGGGGTTCTTGGGCGTGCACGGAACAGAGCCAGAGGATCTGAGCCGCCTGAAAGCCACTGCTAGGGTTCGGCAGCCCTTACGAAGACAGCACGCCCACAGCCCCTCCGGCGGCGGGAAGAGGGTGCCGGGAAGCTGCCTCCGGGCTCCACCCTTTCCTCAAGTCCCCCTGCTGACCGGACTTTGTCTCCTTACTTATTTTGCTTAAGACGATTTTGGATTTGTTATATAGAGAAGTAATCACTTGTGTCCCAATCTTGTGGGACAGAAGAGAAATGTATGGCTTTATTCTTAGAAAATGTATTTATTCCCCTATTTCCAAGTTCAGGAAAAAGGCCAGGGCCAAGTTCCACCCCATGACTCCCAGGGGAACCTCCAGTCTATTGTACTCAACAGTTTTTCACAGTGTATGTTGTGTAATAAAAAAATACTAAAATGATTCCAGTAAAAATATTATACAAGAACTATTATTTATATAAAGATAAATGCAAATATAGTACAGCTATTATGACATTCTAAATGCCAAATGAACAGTATAATAATAGTGATCATAGTTCACATCAGGGAGTTATTACTGAAAAGTGTAAAATATCATCTTTATGATACAAACACATGTCTTTTTTTTTTTTTTTTTTTTGAGACAGGGTCTCACTTTGTAGTTCAGGCTGGCCCTGAGCTCACTATGGAGCCCAGGCAAGCTTCGAACTCAGCAATCCTCCTGCCTCTGCCTCCCCAGTGTTGGGATGACAGGCGTGAGCCACCACGCCCGGCACTGTGGTATGAGGTGTTGATTGTTGGTGGGCTTGAGTCTCCACGCCCAGCATTATATGTGGTTACCGGGGATCAAACTCAGGACCTTGCGCTTGTGAGGCAGGCGCCGGAACCACTGAGCTAACCCTCTGGCCCCCAAACACATGTCTTTTGATAATCATAATATATGATGTAATTATTAAAGCATACATTTAAGGAGCATTTGAAAAGAGAACTTATTTAAATTAAAAGTCATATGATAAAGCATTTATTATATTTCAAAGGTATTTATTATTTCAAAAAGACTGTTTCTGGATGACTCAGTTTTCTGTGTATGTAGTATGGCTGTCTTCATTAACAGCTGCTAACTACTATATCATACTACATAACACTCTCCCTAAAGCAGCTCACTGTGCAGCCCAGGCAAGCCTCAGACTCACAGCAGTCCTCCTGCTTCTGCCTCCCGAGTGCTGGGATGACAGGCGTGAGCCACCACGCCCAGCCATATATTCTTAATAATGGAATTATATTCTTAATTTTTGTTTTTATTAGTACATGTATATAATACAGTTTATATTTATTATAGTTTGCTATGACTGGATGAAGCATAGGTCCCATTCTGGAGGGATATGGGAGAGTGCAGGGATCAGTGCTAAAAAACAAAACAACAACAACGCAAACCATGCAGTCAACTTACCATTATCACCAGCTTGGACACCAAGGTCAATGTGTAACTCATGGTGAATGTCCTAAGAAAAGTTTATAATTCATTTGTAAAAGGATAGGACAAAATTTGGTGGTATATAAAGTCCAATTCACTCTGTCTTCTTAGGATAAAAATCAGTGAGTGATAAGAGATTAAAGAAAGAAACTGATATACAATTGCTATGATAAGACTTTATTATTTTACTTTAATCCTAAAAAATTCCTTTGTACCTATATTGATTATTTAATTTAAAATAAATGCCAAGTTTAAGGGCTGTTCCAGGGAAAACTAATTCACAGACTTAGTGGAAAAATATCTTCACATAAAGGGAAATATGAGTTTATTTACATTTATTATAAGCCATCCACTAAAAACATATGATGAGGTGTAATTGCTATGAGAAGAAAACTAAAATTTCCAAGGATAGATTCCAAAATTGCTTTCTGTCCTCTTCTTTGTTCTAATCTAGTTTTCTGGTATTAATATTCAGAGTTTATCCTTCACTAAAAAAGTCTAATTATGGAAGAATGATCAGATTGGTGATGAGTAATTCAACTGGGAATGAAATTCTACAGGTAATGTAATAGGAGCTGGGATCAGGAATGACAATGACTTTTTAAGGCTTTCAAACTGCTTATTTGACTCTAAAATAGCAAAGCTAACACAGAAACCAAACACTCAGCCGATGCAATTTTGTCATTTGGGGAATATTAATATTAGTCTGAGCTGTGGTTGACTACAAGATGAGTGTATATTTAAAACTTCTAGGCCAAGGGAATCTTTCAAAATGAACTTTTTTCATTTATTATGCAAGCCCGGGCCTGAAACAGCATTTGCAATGACCAACTTTAGAAAAGGTTTTTTTTGTTTTGTTTTGTTTTTAAATTAGCATTGGTACCTCTTTTGACATCTCTGTGCAGGTTGTTAAGTCTCCAAGGATGATTTCTCACCTAGTATTATTTACTTATCCCTAAAGCACCTCGAAAGATCATCTGCAATTCTAAATAAAACAATATGGTTGAGATAAGAAATATAGAGCAACAATAACATGAATAATAACAACCTCACCAGTACTACTGGGTGCTTTCCATGTGACAAGCTTTGTCCTCAGTGATTTGCATGTCTTACCTACCTCTGCGTGCCGAAGTTACCATGATTAGATCTATTTCACCAGCTGACAGAGGTAAAGAGAAATTAAGAAAAGTATCAGCTCCCCCAAAGAGAAAGTAGCAAAGCCATATGTTTTTTTAACTTGATTTCTTCTTGACCTGGCCTACCTGGCCATCAGAAGTTTTCTTCTCCAAGGGCTTGGAATTTGACCATCATTTTTACAGACAGAAAACTAGTTGACTTTCATTTAAACCTGCAAGTATAAAGATAATACCTGATAGGTGCTTCCAGTTCCAACATCTGCCACAGGACCATCACTTTCTCCTCACCTGAGTTGCTTATTTTCTCACTTCCAGCCATGTTCTCCATCGTTGTTGGGGAATTTAGATGTGAGATTTCTTCATTGTAGGTTCCTGAAGTACTGTCACTGGGATCATTTTATTTATTTTACAACCATTATGTAATGGTCATCTAGGAGTGAGTTTAAAAGATTTTTAATTTTCGAGGAAGCTCGCATTTGTGTTTTTTAATAAAATCAATATTGAAGTCTACATTGTCAGATATACCCTTGGGCATGTGCTTTCCGACAGTGAGGATCTTAAGCGTTTCTGTGACTTGGGTCCTGTTGGGAAACTCATGTAGATTATTCATAGCTTCTTCCACTGCCAGGGCTTCTGGTCTAGTGAAGTAAGTAATTCAGAACCTCTGAGGCACCATGAAGCATTCCACTTCAGCAGCACCTCTTCCTCTTCTCATTTTAGGTGTTCATACGCTTAACTTCTAGATCAATTTCCTAAAACACATAGTTGGCAAGTACGGTACATTAGAATTTCTCACCTATTTTGTTTTCAGTGATTACTTTCTAACCACATCAACAAATTCATGTTCTCCTTTAGCTTAAGTTTCAAGCTCGTGTGACTCTATTAGACAACAGTGATACATACTGGGGTTAGTTCCTATGAGGAGTCAAGAAACCGACTGATGGGCAAGATTATGGCATAAGCTAGTCATACAGCTAGAATTAAGTTTCCAGATTTTCACATTTTCAGACAAGGGCTTTGTTATTAATTCTTCCCTAAGCCATGCCATCATTTTGATGGGGAATAATGGCAACATGCCTTTTGCTGTTTTTTTTTTTTAAATTTTGAGGCCAGAAGGTTAGCTCAGTGGTTCCAGCGCCTGCCTCTCAAGCCCAAGGTCCTGAGTTCGATCCCCGGTAACCACATACAATGCCGGGTGTGGAGACACGCCCACCAACAATCAACACCGCATACCACAATCCAGACGTGGTGGCTCACGCCTGTCATCCCAGCACTCGGGAGGCAGAGACAGGAGGATTGCTGAGTTCGCGGCGGCTTGCCTGGGCACCATAGTGAGCTCAGGGCCAGCCTGAACTACAAAGCGAGACCCTGTCTCAAAAGCAAAAAAAAAAAAAAAAAAATTAATCGTCACCATGATTTTCAGTTATAATTTATAACATCAAATCACTATCAGCTTTCTTCATGCATGATCCAGTGAGCTTTCTCAGTTTCAGCCTGGTCAGACTTATTCTCCATAAATAATCTCCACACTCCCCTCTTCGCCAGCTTTTCCCTCTTCTGCCCATGATGACTTCCTGGTGTTTGGTTCCAGGCTCACCTACCCCGAAATGCTTTCCTTTGTTACTTCCTGTAACCTTACAGCCACTTTTTCTGTCTCGAGCAAAGCTTTTTTTCTTATCTCAGCTCCACTGGTTTCTCTCCTGATGATCTCTTATTCTGTATTGCATCATTTCAAACGTGCTCCTCTTGCTTCCATGAGAGTGTTCAAACTGTTGCGGCAACTGGAAATGTGACCTGCACCCGGAAATGTGACCTGCACGTTTTCTGAGTCCCTCCCTCACCCAGAGCCACACAGGAAATAAGTTCTTGAAGTGCACTGTGTTAAACACAAGTCAGTATTTATGCATTGTTTTACGACCTACATCACTTGAAGTCACTTGCTTCTTTAATACTAACATAAGACTAATACGACATGAGAGTTATCTATGATTAACATAAGAGGAGGTGGGTTTTTCTTTGTATTTTTTTTTTTTAGAAATAATAGCACATGTACGCACCCAGTGAAAATATTAGGAATTGAATTTCCACATATAATTTATTGAATTTTACTTATAGTAGTTTGGCTTTAATTTGAAAACTTTCTCATTACAACTACCAAAAAAAAAAAAAAACACCTCCCTCTGTACACATGTATTTCCATATTTCCATCTCAGGATAAGCACAGCTGTGAACCACTTACTTCAAAGTTCAAAAGCTGGTTGTTTCTATCCTTAGTATCACTAGAAAATGTTGAATGTAGTTCTGGGGAGAAACTCCCAGGTCAAGATAAAGAACTATTTTTTCTTACATATTATTTTCTTATTTTATTTCCATTTGCAGGACAAATGGAGAACCTACACAGTTGCTTTTGTTTTCTGTACTGTACTTAGTATCATATGATAAAAAAGTATTTTGCGGGCCGGAGGGTTAGCCCAGTGGTTCTGGTGCCTGCCTTGCAAGCGCAAGGTCCTGAGTTCAATCCCCGGTAACCACATACAATACTGGGCGTGGAGACTCATGCCCACCAGCCATCAATACCACATACCACAGAGTAGTGAGTGGGGGCTCACACCTGTAATCCCAGCACTCGGGAGGCAGAGACAGGAGGATTGCTGATTTTGAGGCTTGCCTGGGCTACATAGTGAGCTCAGGGCCAGCCTGAACTACAAAGTGAGACCCTGTCTCCAAAAAAAAAGTATTTTGCATCTTAATTTGAATCTATGATGTGGAGGGTTTTTCTTTAGTTATTGACAGGTATTAGATAAGAAGATATAACCTCTTGTTCATGGCTCATGCCTTTGTCTGAAAAATATTTCCTTAAGCCATTTGCATTGTGAATGTATGTGAATACTAAACAAAATCAAATACTCATCCTTTATAGTCCAAGTTCTGGAATTAATTGTCCCAATTTTCTCTCCACATGCCAAATTGACTTTGACTATCTTACAGGAAAAAATGCAGATAAATAACAGATACAGATGTATTTGAGAGAGTCATGTTCTTATCCTTTGATGTGTTTATCATGAAATCTTCCTCCGCTATGGCTCTTCCTCAGTCCTTCCCTGAACCCCCACCTCTGCGGATGACTAGATTCATTGTCCATGCAAATACCTCGGGGAGAAAGCACATACGTAATTAGGACAGTCTTTGATGGCTTCCATTGAGAGCAATATGTTCCCCAAGCAACAGGAAAGGTCATATTAATTTTCCCTACTTCCCCCTCCAGTTTCCCCAGGAGAAGCTGTATGATGTCAGGCATAGCAAAAGGAGCTAATTGCTACGCCCGTCTCACCTGCCCGTGGTCTCCCAAGGCCAGAACAGCCCGGTCTTGATTCAGCGACTGACAGTAGATGTCAAACTGGGAGGAGTCAGGCGCGAGGCCTTATTTTTTTCTGTAAATGTTATCTCCACATGAGAGAGAGCTGGGCTTATTTAGTGCAGTACAAGATCAAGCGAGATAATGTTCACGGAAATCTGATTTGTGAAAAAGAAAAAAAGAACTAAAACCTTGCATTGGTCAGAGATGAGTCCATAAATATTTGTTCTCCTGAACGGTGTCACGTCACCTGTCTTGACAAGACTGTTTTAAGGGAGCTCTTTCCTCTAACCTAAATTACACTTTTCTCCTGCTCCGGAAAGGAGATTAGACAGCCTTCCATCCAAGGTCAGTGGGGACATGATCCTGCCCATATCCCCAAGGTGAATGATCCAATAAATAATAAGCAAATAAAACACTGTGAGTTGCACGACATGTGTCAGAAACTCTCAGGACTGTTTAAGAAATTTCAAAGTAGAAATTAAATGCATCAGGGAGCTAGAGGAGAAAAAGGTAGTTTAGACTGAGATTGCCACGAACACAGAGCCCGAGAGGTGGGCTCCAGCCTAGCGCATGCGCAGGGTAGTTACGGGGGAGGAGGAGCCAGTCCGAGGTTGAATCTGCTGCTGAGAGAACAGTGCGCATGTGAACAGAAACCTTCATGTGGCGCCTAAGAGAGATCCATCAGCAGGTTATGCCTGGAGCTGTCTCCTGCATGGCTATTTTCCAGCCCATATTTGAGATTGTCTTAGATTGTTATCTGAGCCGAGTCAGATTTTTTAATACATAAAACCAAAAGATGAAACTTAATGTATTCACTAACAATTATATGACACCTACTCCAGGTAAAGCATTTTATTAATTACTACTGAGATATCAAATATTTTTAAACCACTCTCCAAAAATATTCTTCTGTGAGATTTTTTTAGTAAATAAATATGAATAGAAATTAGCCATAGCTCTTTATTTCTAGAAAAAATTAGTTTTCAATATTCGTGTTATAGATAATTTTACTTTTTCCCCCTCAGCAAAGATATAATGATTTTTCTCCCTCTACAGATCAATAGCACATATGAGTTTTGTTCCATTTAATGATATTGATTATCCTAGGGCAAAATTAATTCTTAGTAAAAATTTAATAAAAAGGACTCAATATATGTTATTAATAGCCTCATCATACATTAATATAATTAAAGATCAAAGATGTCCTGACTAGATTTTTAATAATATTATATTGTATTTACTAGTTGATTATTAGCTTTCATATGGAATACAAATTTTCATCAGCATATTGCCATACATTAAAAATTCTCTCTGTGAGGTCATAATTCTAATTCTACATAGAGAACATAAATCGCACATCATTGCTCACTTGATTTAATGGGAGGAAATCTTTGTATACAAGAGACAGGATCATGTGTTGCGTGTGGTTTTTCTTCAAAACTGAGCTTTTCTTATTCTTGAGAGGGTAGTCTGTGGACAGAAGATGAACACCAGGCACATTGTTAAGGAAAAGGCAGCTAAAAACTTCTCTGCAGGGGCCCGGGGATTTAGCTCAAGAGGTACCACGCCAACCTTGGGCACACAAGGGCCTGAGCCCTGGTACCAAAAAAAAAAAAAAAAAAAAAACCTTCTCTACAGGGAATGAGCCTATGTGCTGGGCGTCAGGAGCAAGGACAGCGAGAAGGTAGAGAAGGGTTTCCAAGGAGCTCGTGGTAAAAAATGGCTCAAGAGTGATTCTGAGTAGCCCCAGGAGTGAAGCACTCGGGGAAGCAGATACAGGCGTCCACTCCCTGTGGCCTGTTTGTGTGTCTGTAATGTTAACCCCTCTGTCGTCTTAAGTCTGTTTACTATGTAAGTTTTCTTTGTACGAACTGCTGGGGAAATCAGGAAAAACCCACTCCTTTTGCCCATGAAGGGACTCATGGCTGGACCTGACTCTGGAAGTGTGGGGCCCCCGCAAGTTTCTCCCTGAGGGAACGGAACTTAAGTAGACTATGACTGATCGAACTCAACATCACTAAGTGCCAGAGGTCCGATGAAATGTATGTAATAATGCATTTGTATTGATTCATATTAAGCCTTAAATATGAAGTACTATCTGGAGATAGAACAGTTACAAGCATCGAGTTTCTGAATCACAGTAGGGCACTGGTCAGTTAGCCGGTTTGTTTTAGAAATCATCTAATTAATATCATTCTGTTTTCTCCTTGCTTTTTCTCTACCATAAGGTAAAAACGTTTGTATTTTGTTTTTAATCTCACTAAAAACATGGGTTGGTAGGGGAAGAGGTGCCTTTATCCATAATTCTTGACTGTGTATATCCAGTCAGAGAATAGGAATAATCGTAATAGTATTAAGCTAATTTTAGTTAAAACTCAATGTCGTCATACAAAATATTTTTAAAAGACACAGTCGACCACCTATAGTTATCTCGGGTCAAGGACATAGGATCTGTGTTCTGTTCACATTAACCCGGTCTAAGCACCTCATGGTTCTAAAAAGATAAGACGGGATCTCATAGACTATGACCGAGTGAGAGCTTTTATCTTGAGAAGAAAGGTTGTGTAGTTTTCTCTTCAGCATGTACTTAAAGGCAAGACAGGGGCGGCCTATTCCTCCGCCTCTGGGCTTCCTAAGTCGGGCACCTCTTTGTGTGATGCTCAGCTGTCACTGAATGATTTTAAACCTTGCACCTCATTTGACCCAAAATGCTCAAAAAACTGAGTGAGTTTTCCTCATAACTCCTCTGATATTTCAATACAAACACTTGTGCTAAGTTGACGGATTCAAAGCTAAAGTGATGTTGATGTGTCTGGAGTACAGAACAGAAGTTTAAAGAAACATAATTAGAGGATAAATGAGGGTCATTTCTTCTCGCATTAAAATCCATTAGTCTCGCTGTACCGACCAAAAGCCTGATCAGAGCAAGTTCAACTTCGTCCCTCTGTCAGCCTTCACGAGAATGCCAGGAGGTGTGAAGGTGCGCTCTGCTCTTGACAGCGGCTCTGGGAGCTTAAAATCTTACCTTCTAGCCCATGTGTCAAACCTCTTAAAAACAGAAGATAGCGCTGGCTTTACAACTCAACGTTTTCACTGATTTCTGCGTTCTCATTGGTCCTTTTGGGTTAGAGATCCACTCAACCTAGAATTCATGGGCCATAGAACTCATGTGATATTACAGATCCTCAAAATTAGCAATATTTTGATTCAGTGAAACAGAATCTGCAATGCAGTTATGAACACCAGTCCTGCACTGTGAGCAGACTTACAGAGTTATCTGGTAAAGACTAACACTAACCTTGAATTCTATTCTTGAATTATAAAAGCATGTCGCAGTCTGCTATTAATATTACTACTACCTACATTTATCATGTGTTAAAAAACACACTTCTTGTTGTAGAAATAAAAGTAAGAAATATTCACCATATTAAGACTATCACTGATGCAACTATTTTAAAGAGATCCGTTTCATAGTCTGGGCTTTGCTACAGATATTTCATTTCTTTCTTACAAAATTCTGTGAAACATTCTTTGATTTACCATTTAATACCTTTGTTTGTAAATGACACATGTAAATTTTTAAATGGAAAAAAAGCAAGTTGGAAAAAAGTTACTGGTGCAAAGGCCAAATAGCTGATCCCAAATGTATTTAATATTTCATTATCAAGAAAAGTAGACCAGAACAGGAAATATTCCAAAAGAAGTAGCAACATAGAAGGAATGTGTATGGACCAATTCAATTTACACTTTTTGTTGTTTACATGTGGGACTCTTTAAAATCTTTTTACTTCGAATCAATATAAAAGAGTCTGTGCCAAGTGTTTAATAATTGACCAAGAATTTCAGCAAATCGTAACATGTTCTGCAGGGGGTCTGTGTGAGATTGTTTCAGCTACACTAAAGAACAGCTGCACGCCTTGAATTCAGCTGGCCTCATTAGTCAACATGCGTCCTGGTGTTCTGCCCACCGAGCTCTGGGCTTTCTCAGGAAGTGCTGTACCCCTGCCAGCCTAATCGTGACCCCAAACCCCTGCTACTTGTGACAGGCCTTGCCACAAAGGTGACTGGCTCCAGGGACACGATTGGTGAGCTGTACATATGCATTAACTCCTACATCCAAAGCCACGTCTGGTCTGACAAGTCCCTGTAACCTGAAACCCTTCCTGAAATAACTCATTTATGAAAATAATATATATATATATTTTTTTTTTTTCATTGAATACATTGGGGCATGCTTGTCTATTTCTATTAAAGATCCTTCTGCCTTTGCCCATAGAAAAATAGATATTTATATTCCTGGTTTACTTTATTTTGAGATTCATTTGATTTAATCTTACTTTTTCTCTTTTTATTTATTTGTTCGTTTGTTTGATTGTTTGTTTGTTTATTGGCAGGGTCTCGCTTTGTAGTTCAGGCTGGCCCTGAGCTCACTATGTAGCCCAGGCAAGCCTGGAACTCAGCAATCCTCCTGCCTCTGCCTCCCGAGTGCTGGGATTACAGGTGTGAGCCACCATGCCTAGCATTGTATGTGGTTACCAGGATCGAACTCAGGGCCTTGCGCATGCGAGGCAGGTGCTGGAACCACTGAGCCAAATCTCCAACCCAATTTATTTTTTATTTTTTTATTCTTTGAGACAGGGTCTTACTTTGTAGTTCAGGCTGGTTCTGAGCTTACTATGTAGCCCAGAGAAGCCTCGAACTCAGCAATCCTCCTGCCTCTGCCTTCTGAGTGCTGGGATTACAGGTGTGAGCCACCATGCCATGCACCTTTTCTCTTTTTAAAGGAAAAGTCAGATTCATTCATTTTTTCCCTATTTATTTAAGATCTACTGACTGGATAGTTTTTTCTAGATTGTCCCCACTCACTGCTCTGCAATCACAGCAAAATCAATCTTCCTGAATCTCAACTTCCTAATTGAAAAAAATGAGCATAAAAAGTATAATTATATGCATACCAACCTTCATTATTTCAAAGATTTAATTGTACTTTATTTTTTATTCAGTGCCCTCCTGAAAACCTTGTCTCAATCTGTAATCATTCAGAAATTCTATATTCTGCCTTTTCTTGATTGTCCACAAAAGTTCTTCACCCCTCTGGTTGTCATCAAAGCTGATGTCTGGAGTGAAGGGTCGCAGCATCCGGGGCAAAGGTACCGCTTTCTGCACAAGCTCTCTCAGCTTCACCCACCACATCCTCTCTGAGCTTCATTTCCCTGGGCCTTGATGACTCTATTACTTAGGGCTGTGCTGAAGAGCGTGTGCATGGAATGGCCAAAGTGCAATCAGCTATCTTGATGGTCATTATGAAGAGAGAATTAAAGAAGGAGATTTGCATGAGAAAAGCTTAGTACAGTGGTTCTCGCAAGGATATCAGAAATTCAATAAGCATTAAAAATGTTGAAATGATTCCTGGCAAAGTAAATTAAAATGTAAGCATGTAACGTGAAGTTAGATAACCTTTTGGGAATCAAATTTCATTGATTAGATGTGGGCATGTCCTTTACTCCTCTGAGACTCCATTTTCTTCACCTTTAAAATTAGGATAAAAGTAATTCAACCCTCTTACATTGTTGGCTCAACAATGAAACTAGATGTTAAATTCAAACAAGGCTTCTCAACTCTAAATTCCAGTAGTTTGCAAGTGTAATTATAGAGCTAATTAATTATGGAAGTTTTTTATAAAATATGACTTTTTTCTCATTGTATATAATGCAATTAGGGAAATCTCACCCAAAGTATGTCTGACAATACATCAACATCTTCATCGATATTGTAATGTACTCTCATATAATCACAATATTTTAATATACTCCAATTAGTGCCCCCCAAAATATAGTAAAGAGTTAAAAAAACTGAAAGTTTATTTCAGATGAGTGTTGCCATTTTCCTTTCTTAAATTTTATTCAAAATAAATTGTATTCAAAGTAAAAAATATTTCCTGGTAATTTAAAAAAAAATTATTTCATGTAAATAACAATGCACAAAGGTACTACAGAAAATATCAAGGTGTGTGTGAAGTCTGCACACTTTCTAAGTGCCTCATTCTTGTAAGACAGTAGGGCAGCATACATTCAAATTTTTACCTCCATAAAATTCCCAATGTAAACTTCCATGGATTCTTGGAATCTCCTCAACAACTGAAGCTACATATGCTAAATGCCCCACACAAAAGCCACAGCATGTTCATTTAAGTCATATTATATTATTTAAGAAAACAAGACAGTCTGAATTGTAAAATGAGTGCTTAACTAGAGTACGAGTGTGATCAGGGACTTTTGCTGCTGTGTTTTCAAGCTGGCTGTGTAGGTTAAGACCAAGCTGGTTATTTATATGAGGCTTAGGTATAAGCATGACCTGTTATAGTGACATATCTATTTGATCATAAACTATGACCAAATCCCTCCCTTTACCAACTCTGTGACTTATAAATTTATTATTTAAAATTATGCAATAGTGATTATATCCTTTCCCTAGGAAAATTATGAGTAAAGTGGAACTCTATTGGTATGCAATGTTTAAAAATATCTTTAAGTCAGTTTCATAGCTCTTTTTTTTTTTTTTACTAAATCCAGAAGCACATCCATTTTCCAGGTCACAAGTTTGTGTGCACACTAAGAGCCTTGTGTAATTAAAATTGCTTAACTATTCAGGCCTCAAGGACTTGCTATTCAGGACTCAAGAACTTATAGGGACTTGCTAATTATTTATGGAAAATACTTTTAAGATTGTAATACTTACCAGAGTGTCTTGCTAATAAATATTAGATGATAGATTAATGTGCATTTTAATAGGGGTAATAAAGTGCCATAATCAAAACTAAGCTAATTAGCTACTATCACAAAGTTAGTAAAATAGACGGCATATATTTAGCATTTACTGTAGGCTAAGCTCCTTACATGAATTATCTCATTTAATTTGCCCAGTGAATACATGACATAGAGTTATTATTCTCACTGTAAAGACGTATAAGCTGAGGAAGAAAACAAATTTGCTCATGTCACAAAGCTCCTAGACATTGGAAAACTAGATGTGAATATAGTCAGTCTAGGAGCTCAAAATTTTAATTATTATGTCTTCTTATAATGAGTTCACAGTAGAATCAAATACACATGTCTGCATGTTAACAAAGAGAAGAACTGTCCTGTAATGAATTCAGGGTTTAGGAGATATGCTTTAAATTTCTCTAGCACCAAAGTACTGAGCAACATGCATTTAGAATCCTAAAAGTAAACAAGAAAACACAGTTTGAATTTTATACTTTCATTTATATATCCAAGGGGTGAGCAAAACATAGAACAAATGTTTACATTTTAAAAAATGTATCAGACACACCGTCGTTAATTACCCACAGTGTACCTCGCTTCAAACACGCTTGTGTCATAGTGCCTGTGGCTTCTCCTCATCCACGGCTTTGCAAAGTGTGATCACACACCCTCAGTTAACGGGGCTGTCACAGGCCGTCTCCAGGAGAAGCAGGCTCAGAAGTACTGTGGTGTGTGTGTCTTTATCCGCCTTACTGACCAGATCTGCTACGGTGCAAGTTCTGACTCTTCGCCCACATGGAAAGGACCACAGCGGGTAAACGCCCTCAATCTTCCGAGGACCCCCAGGCAGCCAGGACAGCACTTCAGCAAGACACCCGTGCATCCGGACTTCAGGACTGTTCCGATGTTGCAAGGGCAAAGGAGTAAGAGTGTCCAGACCTAGAGAGAGTATTTTGGGCAGCACTCATGACAATGTGTCTTTTACTGTAGTACTTTTATTTTTTAACACATATGCACTGTTTTTCAGTCACACCTATAAAATTCGCAAGAAGCTATCTTAGTGCAGGAAACAATGTCACTGCAGAGTGTGGCGTTGGATTCTAGACGTAATCACCAAATGCTGTCCACCTGGTAATCACCGGGCTCAATTTACTGAGCGTTCACTGATCCACAGTGTCTCCTGAAAACTGTGGGGAGCAAGCAGGGCCCTCACTTCCTTGGTTAGTGGAGGAGCCTCTTTAAATAACATAGAGAAGACAAGTCTCGTTCAGAATACTTCTGCGTTGGAACAGCATGCAACTCCTCGATAAAGTGAAAATGAGGATAGTTGGGATGAAAAACTGGGACTCTTCCTGCCTCTGCTCCGAAGAGCACAATGTAGAAATGACACGAAAGGGGATTCTGCGCAGGAGATGAATGCGGCGTCCAGTGGGACTGTGTCTCTGAGATGCAAATTGGACTCGGATGCTGAATAATAAGATGAAAAGAGACCTTGGTGGCTGGGCTGTCTCATTAGGATCAACCCAGTGTTAGAGCCAACCCTTTACGCCAGTGGCACAACAGCGCGGGAGAGTTTACTTCGTACTGTAGGCAGTAACTCTTGGTGCCGTGTATCTGAACCTGCATACCAAGTCCATGCAAAGCGTTTTTCCCTATGTGCTTTGAAAGTATTATCAGCAAAGAGTGTTCCCATGAGTATACGCTGGTCTCCTCACGTGTCCACAGCACACCCAGGGCCGAAGCGCTCAGGGAGGAACGGTCTGTGCCGCAGTTATTCTCGCTCATTGGCCACGAGAACCATTCGCCCCGTCCGTGAAGGGTAACGGTCGGGAGTGTGCTGTAGAATCACAGCGGTGCCCGAAGCTACCGGATGCCAGCACGCTGGGAGCAGATCCTCCAGGCGGCCCTTCGCCCCAGCCCTTCCCGCCTCGGAGCCAGCCAGCTCCTCCAAAAGGGCTCCTCTTGTAGGTCTTGGGGGTCGGGTATTTTGTCAAAGCGACAGAAGTCACTACGTCACTCATCCGACACCGTGGCCGCGTGTGGGCTCTCCTCCTGCCCTCCTCCGTGTTTCGGTAACAATGTAGGAAGTAAGCACGAGGACTCTGAGGGGCAGATTTGCATTTTAAATCTGCCATTAAACATACTACACGATGGAGGGGTTCTCGCCATCAGAGCTTCACAGTTGGAGCAAATTCTGTTTTCCTTTCTGTCTCTGAGGGTCCCACTCAGGGCTGAGTGCGTTCTAAGCACATGCTGCACTGCTGAGGTGCCGCTCCAGCTCTTTCCTTCTGAAAATCTTGGGCACTTATGGCAGACTTTTTAACTGTCCTTGAGCTACACATAAGAAAGGAGTTTGGAGTATACTGGAGCATAAGAAAGGAGTCTGGAGTTAGGAAAGGATAAAGAACTGATGGCATGTAGAAAATGACACCAATCATTTTACTCTTCGGCAGACTGTGCCAGACTGTGCAATATTCTAAAAGGTCTTAACTTTCTGCTACTTCTGAACTCAGGAAATGCTGTGTCACTTTTATGCCACATGTTCACCACACACGTGTGTTTCCAACAAACATTACTATCTTTGTTCAGATAAAGAATATCTGAGTCTCAGATTTTTTATTACACAACAAAGAAGAAGCCTGTTAGGGGACAGTCACAGCAGACTAACATTCAGTCCTTGACCCGGCTGTGGAGAAGGCAGGTGGAGATGCCAGGTGCTCGCAGACTCCAGAGTTTAGTGAGTAACCCAAGCAAGGAGAAAGCACAGTCTAAATGAATACATAAAAGAAGAGAAGAGAAAAGGCACAGTCGCAATCTGAAGGTATTTTCCAAGGAAGAAAGGCGGCATCAGTTCCTTCTGGTTTCAAGGGTGAGCCATTCACCCTGTGGCACAGCTGAAGCGAGACATTTTATTGATTTGCAGATTAAGAATCTATTTAAAAAGTGATAAATCAATCCTTCCCGTCAAGCCTCCTGCAGCATGTTCAGGAAACTTGAAAGCAATCACTGCTGTTTGAGGAAAGCTTACTTAACTTGTGTTTCGTATAATGACAGAGAAAACTATAGCTCCTAATGAAGGTGTTGTACATTGAACGTCTTGATGAAAAGTAGGCAGATTGAGCTGGTGTAAATCAGTGCGTGAATCCAGACGCCTGCAGGTGGGATGAGGAGCACACTTTACCCCCTTGATTATCTGAGTTTGAAAGTCATCGAGGGCCTCACCTCCGCTCTGCACTTCCAAACACGCCGACTTGCTCATGATGGTGTTGCTTCACACCTGATAACGAATGAAGGCGCAAATGGCACCCTCGGCCTTTAAAGTCACATCGCCCAATTATCAAACAGACTGACCAGCATAGTGTAAAAATGTTCATCATCTGATAGAAGTGAAGCCTTCTGAATGACAGGGCATCTGTCCCACCCAACTTGGGTTCAGCCATAGAGCACAGGGCAGAAGTCCGTGTCTGGTTCAGGTGGCAGGGAAGTGTGGTATGACCCTTGCTGGCAGGCAGCCTCTGTGTCTCAGGAAGTCAGGGTTCCTCCGTCAGACGGCGTCTCCCGGTGGTCTCAGTATTAGGCCAGCAAAAACAGGAAAAGAGAGAGCAGAGAGAAGGCACAACTGCTCTCTCATAACTTGACTCAAAAGCGAGGCAGGACCATTTCACTTCCATTACACTAGTAACAATTATGACATGTCATGCTAGATAAAAAGTGATGTTGCGGTAATGAGTTTATACTGGGGAAGGGCAAGCTTGTATTTTGGTGGCCAATTAGTTGTGTCTGCTACATTTTTCTTTGGCATAGTGCTTACTTTATCTATACTGATTGAATGCATTTCTTGTAAAGGATAACTGGGAAAATAATATAAAGGGATGAAACAGCTTATTCCTTTACAACCCTAGAAGTCTTTCTTAAGAACTCAACTAGATAGGACTGGAGATTTAGGGCAGTGGTTCTGGCACCTGCCTAGCAAATTCAAGGTGCCTGGTTTGATTCCTAATAAGCACATACAACAATATTGGGTGTGGTGATTCATGCCCATCAGCAGTCAGTACCATGCACCACATTGCCAGGCGTGGTGGCTCTTGCCTGTAATCCCAGCACTCGGGAGGCAGAGGCAGGAGGATTGCCAAATTCTAGGTTTGCCTGGACTACATAGTGAGTTCACCCTGAACTATAAAGCAAGGCCCTGTCTCAAGAAACAATTTTTTAAAAATTTTAAAAAGAACTCAACTAGCTATAGAGGTAGATGGCAGACTATATAGAGCCTATCAAACTGACGAATGAATTTTTACTTCATCCAAGTGAAACTGAAAGGGCAGTAATATATTTAAGAATGGAGAATGGCAAAATTAAAACTAAACTCTGCAAGGGCCAGAAATTCAGCTCAGTGGTTCTGGCACCTGCCTCGCAAGAGCAAGGTCCTGAGTTTGATCCCCGGTAACAACATACAATACTGGGCATGGTGACTCACACCCACCAGCAATCAGTATCATATACCACAGTGCTGGGTGTGGTGGCTCACGCCTGTCATCCCAGCACTCGGGAGGCAGAGGCAGGAGGATTGCTGAGTTCGAGGCTTGCCTGGGGTACATAGTGACCTCAGGGCCAGCCTGAACTACTAAGCAAGACCCTGGGTCAAAAAACAAAAACAAAAACACTAAACTCTTCCAAATATAATATTTGCAGAAATTGGAGCATAAATTGTAGAAAGTGAGAACTGGAAGTATGGAGACCAGCTAGACTCATTTGTATAAAATGATAGACATTAGATATGAGATAGGAGAGTCACGGATCACTCACTCACGACTCAAAGAGATGGACATACAGCCGTTGAGGTCTCTTCACCTCACAGTGAACGTGATATGATTGATTGTGACATTTTATACGCTATTTTATTCAATATTATTTTATGTAGCCATCAGGAACACTAAGCATTCCATGCATCTGATTTTGATCGCTGAATTTCATGCTATGATTTTAGAGTGATACTAACATAGAGGATTCTGTTGTTTTCTGACAATTTACTCTTTCTCTCCAAAACCCTACCAGAAAATTCACAAAAAGAGGGTTAAAAACAGACCTCCTGTGTCCAAGTCTAAAATAGTTATGTGACTCGCAATATCCTCCTCCCTTGACTTGGGCCAAGCAATGTCTCATTGATCTGTAAGTCTTTCTCACAAAGCCTGTGTTTTAACTTGAAAAAAATTTTATTTCACAAGGTCAAGTATAAAAGATGTGTGTTGTACAACCTGTAGTAGATGTGAATAATACCATAACAGTTTCAAAGCTTTCTTACCTGGTAAATTTATCTGCAATGATGTCAAATGATATTTGGGTAACAGTGCGGGGCTCAGATTTCTGCTTCTCTCGGGTAGAAATGGTGAGTGTGGGGGAGGGGAGCCGGTGGGGAAGGGGGAGCCAGTTCCTACACTACTGCCTGTGCAGGAATCAGAGAGTCTGAAAAAGCTCATTTAACATTTTCTTCCTGGAGCTATAAAATGACAAATGGAACATTCTGAGTGACTGTTGATATGTAAGGTCTTCTTCAGGACGATCATGAAACTAGGACTCTGTACTGAACACGGATCTATATGGTATCGGCGGCTGCGTAGCAGGAAAGACTAATATATGTGAATAGTGCTAAGATTCATGGCCCCAGCATGCATGTCAATTAATTAAAATGTACACTAAACAGTTTTGCAAGAGGACCATTTTACATCTTAAGATCATGTGTATTTTGACTTTTTATGCGACATAGAGCAGCTAAAGCTGCAAAAAAATGGTGTTGGTATATAGAAAATTATGTGAAGGAACAAGAAAGCCACAGGCTGTGTCCAATTTTAGTTTCTTTCAGGGAATATGCATTTTTTTCTTACATAACTTTTGGGCCGTATGGAGTCAGAAGGAATATTATGTTTATGACTACAGAGAGGTGAAAGCAAATGTATCTAATCTACAAGGGTGGTCAAAATATGTACCAAATACTTTAATTAAAAAAAAATTAACTCTGTAAGCAATTCCATTAAACCCCTCCCCCAAAGCACTGTCACTGTTGCTTTGAACACACGGATCCATCATTCTTTCTTGCCGTTTTCTGAAGCAGTTCTGGAAAAGTCCTCTCTCCTATGTATCTTAGGAAAGATATGGTATTAACAAATACAGTGACTGCTGCTGCCGAGCGCCAGCCAGTGAAAAGGCAGGACAGGCCCCTAACACAGCGACAGTGTGTCTCCTGCCTGTTATCCACCGGATGTGACCCCGGGAGATTCCGGATGTGACCCCGGGAGATTCCGGATGTGACCCCGGGAGATTCCGGATCTTCCTCAGAGATACACATTTTGTGATGTAGAGCTTCAAGGTGGTCATGTCAGGGCTGCTAGAGCCTCCCGACAGAGGACTTTCAGGATCACTCTGGAAAGTGACAAGAGGGCTGGGGGTATTCAAAAGGACACGAGAAGTATCTTGGGGGTATTCATCCAATGTGTCCCCTATGGTAATACTTCTTTAAATTCTAAATATTCAGTATGTTTGGAGGAACAAAACCCCTTACTGGCCCAAAACAGGGGGCGGAGAATTTCCTCAGCAGAGGCTCTCGTGAGCCATGTCTGAAAACTGGGTTTGGAAAGCCTAAGTGTTTGGATCCATGAACTCCAGAAATCCCCTTTCTACAAATTTTTTAATCTGGTGAATCGAGGAAAATATTTAACCTAGTTTAATTTTTCTCGGACCTTAATGTGTACTTTTCAGAGATATTTTAGAAAAATGTATGTTTTGTGTGTATAACATCACCATGATTTACTAGCATTCAAAAAATTAAAGTTCTCTTCCCAGTTGAGTGGTAATCTAATATCAGAAAGTGCATTACATAAAGGTACAAAAAGTTTCAGTGGTGGTAGCTTATTATGTACCACACTCAGTGAAATCTACCTTCTGTACCTTTTGCAGCTTAAATGAACCAAAATAAAAGGAAAAGGGGAAGATCATGTTGTTTGTAGAGGGTCATGTTATAACATAAGAATCCTGTAAAAGTCGTTCAGTTTAACCACCTTAACTAAAATCCATATTTAAAATTAAGTGATACCTAAATGAGTTGTGCATGTCTGGTTAGATCGTCCAGGAGACTGGAACAAATAAAAAGAAGGATCTAGAAGCTGAGTTTGATAAAGTGAGTTACTGTGGTGCATCTGATGAGCGAAGAATTGCAAAACAGACCAGATGATTGTCACAGTCTCTGATGGTCACGCCTCTCATCACTCTGTCACAAACATAAACATCAGTGGAGTATGACTCCGGAAGTATTTAAACATCATTTCGATAACTTAGAGGATGACAGTGACAATTGTTCTTTCTGATCCTGGCTCCATCTCACTGTAACTCGAGCTTGTGGTATTTTGAATTCAGTTGTTTTAAATGAACAGACATTTATCACATTTTTATCATACACTACCCTGGGCCCTGGAAAATGAGTGAAAATAGGAAACCTTGTAAATCTCTCAAACTTATTAATATGGATGGTCACTGTTAATTTAATAAAAGTTTGCTGAGCTGAGATGTACCCCATGGAAACACGAAATACCCAAATTTCTTTAAACATCACCTGTATTTTTAAAGGGGCATTTACTATTAATTTATAGGCATTTAAATTCCATCCGTGTGTTTAACACCACAAAACTGAATTTTATACACCATTTCATTACATGAGTGATGTAAGAACTGAATGTTTCTTCAACTCATTCAGTATTCTAATGAACTCAGAATACAAATTTTGTACCATTAAAGATAATGGAATCTCACTCTCCCTCAGCCATTTAAATGCTTTAGAACAGTCCTCATTTTATTTTTGGAGGTGTACACAATAAATCTCATTATGAAAATTACCATATTCAAGCTATCTTAATAATGCACATGCTGATATCTCTACTACCTTCAAACAAACAAATAAGGCTGAAAATTATGCTAGCCCTGACAATAGCCAGGAAATGTTATTGAAAAATAAACTATTTTCTCTTATTTGTTAGGGCAAAACAACTTCTTTGCTCATTTCACTAACTAAAAAGCATAGACTCTGAACATTCTAATATTCTAGTACGTGGAAAGAATCCATCACCAAAATGTTTGCTAGTGCTTTATTTCCAGGTGTATATGCCTGCACACCAGCCACAGAAATCTCCAACAGGTAAAATCAAATTTTAGTAAACTTTGTGTGCGGATTGAATGGATAGATCTATCCAAAGTCTCACACTCTTGGACCTGACTCACCAGCTCGATTGCATTGTTGTTCTTTGCCTGTGGACTGTTTGTATAGGAGTCTGTTTCTGAGACAAGCACCTCCTCGCCTGCCCTGTTCCCACCAAAGTGCTCTTCCTCGATCGGTACACCTAACAGGTGCTGCCTCTGCTCAAGGGAGAGACAGTGTGCTGTGCTCAGCAAGGAGGAGGCTCAGCTGGAGGACAGTCCGAGGCAGTGTTTCCCTACCAGCATGTCCTGCTCCTTTGCCCGGTGAACTCACAGGCTGTTTCTCTTGTTCTGTGCCAGCTACCTACTTGCACGAGTGCTTCGTTGCTAGAGAGCTTAAAACAATACAGGACTCTGACTCTTTTGCAGGTGCAATTGTACCACCTAGTAAGGGAATTTTCTGGATTCTCCTCCACTCCTCCCTCCGCCTTTCAAAAAGAGGAAATCATCGAGATACGTTTCTACCTAGCTCTGTGAAAGAGGTTTTTGGCTCTGTCAAGTGCACTATGATTGACAACTTCTACGTTGCCTAAGCAACCTCTAAAATAAATCCTCTGAAATTTCTCAGTTTCTTGATTTTATTCATCGAATCCAAATAATTTTAGTTACATTTAAATTGCAATCTCATGTACTCTAGCATTCTAGTTCAGTTACTCAATCTCCCTGCTCAATCCTATAATTCTTATTTAATTTTTTACCATTTTTTATCTTGAGATGAAGGCTCACTATGAAATTCCAGCTAGCTTCGAACTCAACTATGTAGCTCAGGGTAGCCTGAACTAGCCACAACCCTCCTGCCTCAGCCTCCTGAGTGCTGAGATTATAGGCGTATTCCACCACAGTCAGTAAATTCTACACTTGTTAAATAGACATGTAAAGCTGACCCTCCATGTTTATTTAGCTGGTTTAAGAATCAAATTAAGTATAATTTAGTGAAATAATATTTAATATTTTTGATCTGTGATGTTTAATTAAATATAATTGTTTAGATATGTTAATTTAAAAGCACATGTTCGAGACATGATTTTTGCAATCCATTGTTCAAGGTTAAAAGTAAGCAAAACACACAAACTAAAACTGCAATTCATTTTTCCCCATTTAGCTGTCATTCATGAAGTGCTTTAAAATGTATTATTAACACGGGGATTGAAAGTTAATGAGGAAAGTCCGGAGGATTGTTTATTGATTAGTTTACATTCTATTATGTAAAAAAATGCATTCTGTGGTGTAGACTAAAATACATTCTAAAGTGCAGAATGCATTCTGTTTTTACATATGTAGGATATAGTCAGTGAACACAACTGTTTGTCAAGTATGAGTCAATCGGTGATTGATTTCTCAACTGGAGAGTGAGCTTGGAGCCTGTATCTTATTTAAAACAATGTTGGGTCTACGAGACTTAAATTTCCATACCAATTATAGCTTAGATGAAGGAACAAATTGATCATCAGAACTTTCTAATCTCATTTTTATAGCTAATTATGAAGTAAGTTTAGGAAGTCACATGCAAAACATAGCATCCTTGTTTTGAATCATCCTTCTGTAGATTGAGAGTAACCTTATTTCTTCTGCCACACCCATTTTGGGAAATACCGTTAGCAGTGGAAATCAGGACTGGATTTATGAAACTAACCTCATAGACACTGGATCAGTGCCTTTTCTTCCCAAAGCTGAGGATGCTTTTGTTTGATGCGATTGAAATTTATTGATGTATATATAAAGGTGTGAGTGGCTGTAATAATGTTCACCTTTCCTGCGATTCTCTGCCCTGTATCTCTTATAACAAGAAGAATATTGATTTGGCCTGAGCAATTGAAAGCCCAGACACCACTTCCTGGCTTTGTGACCACACACCAAACATTTCATCTTTTTGAACCTTCATACTTTTCTTTGGAACTGGAAGTAAGTATGTCTCCTCCATTAGGAGGTTTCGAGATAGTTTGGTGAACATAAAACACACGTATCATCATCACGGCTCGTGTTCAGTTGCCCCACAACGCTGCCAGCGGTCTTAGGCGAGGCCTTTTCAGAGGTGGCCGAATCTGGAGGGTGGGACTGAGTCACGGTGCGGTGCTCGACCAAGAGCACTTGGATTACGGGTCCGAGTGCTGCCTGCCAAAGCAGTTTGGACATAATACCAGGGGCAGACAGAGGCTGCTGAGGCCCCTGCTGATTTTGCTTCCCTGTGTGACCATGAGCTCTTTCTCCTCTGCAAGTCATGCCGGCCATACCTGGCCTGGAACCGGCTCCCTGTGGACCCAAATCTCCACAAACTGTGAGCTAAATAACCTTCCCTCCTTAACTTTGCTTATCAGGTATTTTGTCTCAGCAACAAGAGAAAGGGAACTAAGATGCCTACTAACTGCTGGCTTTCGTATTTGCCCTGTGCAGAGTTCAGTTTCAAAACTGACATGTGTTTGCTGAGTACTAGGGTTTTCTTACTTACTTGCTACGGGAAGCTCTGTTCATATTCATTTTATTCACAAGTGGAAGTCAATGTGACTCTGTGTGTGAAAGTACTTTATACCTAGTAGGTGGGCAGGAGCTGGTCTTTGGGTCAATTTAAAATTAAATCACTTCTGCCTTACCCACTAAAGGCATAACCGTAAACTCAGGTTTACTGATCTCTTTTAAAGAAAGGCGACTGCGACCGTTCACAACGCGTGATCGGTTACCTTTGGCACATTTCACTTGCAGCAAACACTGCCAGAGGAGTAGGCAAGAAGCAGAGAGGAAAGCAACAGGCAAAGCTTCCTGCTGCGGGTCTGCAGCCGGTGATTGGGCAGGTGTGGAGCGGAGATAAAGTCCTCAGTGCCCCACGGCTCTGTGTGCAGTCGTGCTATTTCGGAACCTTCCGTCTCCAGGGTGCGTCCCACCAGGGCCCCTCGTTACCTTCCCGCGGGCCTGCTCCGTGGCCTGCAGCCTCCCGAGCGCCGCTGCCCTCACGGAGGCAGAAGCACCGCGGGAGCCATCCCTGGGAGCGCCTGCCTTGCTGGGTTCCCTCGGGAACGCTTGGGCCCCGCCCGGGCTCCTCCATGAGAGATAACCTTCGAGACAGTGTTGCATTTTCCCACTACAATTGCAGAATGCTGGGATAGCTGAGAAAGGTTTCTGGGAAGCATCCAAATCCTGTAATGTGACCCGGAATTAAACTCTCTGTCAGAGAAAACGTCTTTGCGCCGTCCTGAGAGAGAGGGGCCCAGGAGGCATCACGGGAAGACCCCTTCTCACATTATTCCACATTACAATGGAGAAGAATCAAGTTTAAAAGCCGCATTTTGGTAGATTGGTTAGAGTAAATAGATAAGTTTGGAAGTTCTGTTTTTTGTAAAAATACTGTCGGAGTTCTTACTGTGTAAGATGAGAGGGGATAAGAACTGAATAACATCATTGCTTCGTATTTGTCCTCAAAAGTTTTCCATAAAAAAAATTCGATGCACCAGCATAGACACCGTGAAACATGAGAGACCCTATGAGGGGAAGGAGTTTTCTCTTAGAGGCCTTTTTAATGCACAGGGCAGTAGGCGGAGAGATTGATTGATCCATTGATTGATTCTGTAGCCTGAAAGAAATGATAGGGCCCATTACAGAAAAAATATTTAATCTGAATATCTAGAAACGATCTAATCAGATTATGCATTTTCAGGCCAGCACCTTAGCCTGGGACAAAAAGTAATGCGGGCGTGAGACTAGTGTGGGACCATTTTTGCTGCCGCCCAACACGTACTTTTGGTCTGTGCATCCTCCTGAAAGACAGTAGTCTGGGAAGGGTCACCCTAGCTCAGCGGGCATCAGGAGCGAAGGAGTGGTGGAAACAAACAGAATATGTCCCTGAGTTTTAACTACTATCTGTCAGTGTAACTAAGGCAGAAAGGGAAAGGCAGGAAGGTTTGCAAAAGAACATTAGACCATAGATGGCAAATCTTTTAGAGCCTGGGTGCCGAACTACAACATAAAACCACTTCTTCCCAAGTGCCACAATTAAACCTGAATACCGAGGTGTTGGTTTAGAGAAAACAACAGTCATCCGATGTTCTGCTGCTGGGGTGATTCGGCTTGCATGCTGACAGAGAGGGCTCTGCGTGCCCACTGTGGCACATGTGCCAGAGTTCGCCACCCCTGCACCGGCCTTAAGAAGTGATAGATCATAAAGGGACTTTGAGGTAAGAATTGTGAGTTTTATTCTGAAGGTAAACGTAACCAGATTTGTAATTCAGAACACTGACTCTGGCAACACTACAGCGAAGTGTGAAGAGAATACGAGGGAAACCACCAGGACCATTTAGTTTAGAAATAATAGGATTCCACTTAAGCAACAGTGGTTAGAATAGGAAAAAAAAGACAGAGACTTGAGATTAATGATTGGAAGTGTCTGCCCCTGACTATACATCAGCAGTCAAGGAGCACAGAGGAAGTCACTGTATTCTGTCTGGCAGTTGCATTTTTTTCACTTTACTAATAAAGAGACAAAAAGTGGCTTGTGCTTGGATATAAACTAATGTTTAGCACTGGATGATGCTCTAGAAGTTTGGAAGAAAATAAAGAAATCTTCACTAAGTTTGAGAAAAACTAGTTGCTAGGATGTACCCGGCCTCCAATAAAAAGCCCAAAGGGAACTTGTGTTATACATGGTGAAGTTGGTCAAGTGGAGACATTTGATCTCACAAGTGACAGACACAGTGTTCTTTCCACCCAAACACCACTCAGCTCCCTCCCCTGTTTGTGGTTATCACAAGTTGCACTAGCAAAGCTTGCCTGGAGCTTCTGGTGAATTTTGCAAAGAAAATTGCGAGGACCCTTGAAATGTTTCAGGAGCATCAACTCAGTATTGATGGACTCGATGCTCTGTAGGCCACGGTTAAACAAATGCTAACAGTTTGAACCTTACTCCACAGGTGCTTTGTGTTCTCTGGAGAATGTATTTAGAAGGTGTCTAATAGCATTTGCCTCTTCCTTTCAAATTCTTAAATGGTCATCTTCACTCCTAAGACACCGAAATACATGCGCCAAGGATCATGACTCTTTCTTTAGCTAGAATGATCCTGATACTAATTTGCAAGATGATAGTAAAGTAGGATACGATTTTACAAGTTTCTCTAAATGCTAATGAAGTTAGAAAGTCTGACAACATAATGAGGGAATGTCTACTGATATGAAGGAAATTCATGAGCCAAGAATACTTTTGTAATAGGTTTCAGTTTTCTTTTAGAAACAACGATTACATGAAGCTAAAATGGATTCTTTTTTCTAAAATATTCAGAAGACATTAGTAAGAATTTTTGGAAAAGATAGGATCTTAAAATGTAAAT
>PVIC010012865.1:0-38963 GCA_004025085.1 Thryonomys swinderianus | reverse complement strand
AAAAAAGAAAAGAAATCAACCAAAACCAAATCCTGGTGGTGCTGTAGGGAAAAAAGAATCCTTCTTCAGTGTTGGTGGAGATATAGACTGTAGTGCAGCTGCAGTACAAACCAGTGTGGATTTTTCTTAAAAAACTAAAACTAGAGGCTCCATTTGAACCAGCTAGTCTCCTTGGTATTATCCTGAAAGAATTGAAAGTATGATACTACAGTGATAGAAGCACACCCATATTTATAGTGACACAGGTTGTAATTGCTAAATCTTGGAAACAGCTCAAATGCCCCTCAACTCATGAACAGATAAAGATGTGTGTTTTTTTTTTTAAAAATACAATGGAGTAAAACTCTGACATAAAAAAAAGATAAGCTTAAAACATTTTTAGGTAAATAGATGCACCTTGAGGATATACTCTTAAATGAAATATATAAAACACATATGTTTAGATACTGCAGTTTTTTCTGGTGTGAAAAACCAAAAGTGTAAGGATGAAAGTACACAATAGATATTGGCAAATGGGAAGAAAATGTTCAAATGAGAAGGGAAACAAGGGAGGGATATGAGGAAAAGACATGAAGAAAAAAGAATAGAAGGAAAAATATGGAAACAAAGCTTGTGTAGATAAGTAGGGGAAGAAGCTCTGAAGGGAAGAAAAGAGGAAGCAAGGTATACCATGAACAAAGGGAACAAATACATAGGGAACAACTTCCCTATCATGAATGTTATCATTATGCATATCTATTATCTACCAATAAAAAGAAAAGAAATAACTTGTGTTTAGAGGAACTCCTCTCAGTCTGTGGAAATATTAATTGCTACACATACTTTGAAATGCCATGTGGCTATATGGATCAACAGGTAAAATACTACACCTTCCTGAGTAGCAGTGTTACCCCAACAGGGTACTATATGCATGTGTTTACAATTGACTGCAGAAATATATGTACAGGATGGTTGTCAATGCAGACACAGAAGTACTACCTAATAGATTCTTGCCTGTTCATCTAGTGAAAGTGATTCTGGCCGAGCAAGCCCCTCCATCCTTGTATAGTAAGTTAAGCAGCCTAAGCACAGAAGACCAGCTGTGAAGTGAGAGCATACATATTGTTATTGTTGATAAGTAAGTTTATAAAAAATCTAATATAGACAGTTTTTCCTGTGTGTGTGGTACTGGGGACTGCAAGTAGGTCCTGGAGCTCTCTAGGCAAGCACTCAATCGCTGAGTTGCATCCCCAGCCCTTTTCCCCTTTTATTATTTTTATTTTAAGGCAAGGTCTTGCTAAGTTCCCTAGGTTGGCCTTGAATTTTTGGTCTTCCTGCCTCAGCCACCCAAGTAGCTGGGATTACAGTCCAACTGTCCTCAGAAATATTTTAATGAAAAAATTAAAATAGAAAGTAGTCCATTCATAAGCCATAAATTCCATTTAGTGGTTTTTTTTTTTTTTTTGCTATGTCATGTGGGCTAGACTTGAACTCACCATGTAGCTCAGGCTGTCCTTGAACTTGTGGCAATCCTCCTGCCTCAGGATCCAAGTGCTGGAATTATAGGTAGGTACTACCACACCCAGTTTCACAAATTGTTTTTTCTCAAAAATGTGGCAGAACTTTTGCATGTGTTAATCAAATGGCAACATAACAATACAATACTTGATATGACTATGGACATAATTACAATCCTGAATTGTAGTTCGAAGGTAGTAATAAAGTATACTTCAACTGGCCTCAGGCTGGGAATTCAGCTCTGTGTCTTCCATGATGTGTGGCTCTGGGAAATTATGGAACTGCTCTGGGCTTCAGTTTCCTTTTCTGCAAAACTAAGAGGTTCAAGCAAACCTCTGAAATCCCTTCCTATTCTGCCACTCTGCCATTCTCTGAGTTGGTTATATTGTAATGGGTGACTGGGTGTGGCCAGGCACCACTCCTTTTCTCTGAAATTCTGGGAACAAGGGGGTTAGTGCCTGTCCCTCCCATGTCTGCCCACCCCGCTCTGCCTTGCTCTCTCCTGCAGTGGTTTAAATCTACAGTACAATTCTGCGGAGAAACGCAACTGGTGTAGACCGTGGAGACTCCACAGCAGGATTTGGAGTCTATATAAAGTTTATATATTTACACTGCATTTGTACCTTGTATTTGTGTTAAAATTCTGGCAACTGTTCTGAACCAACACAACTACTTCTTACATAACATCTCACGTGTGTTGTTACGTGTGTGTTATTTTAAAACATACCCATTTTTTACTTGGTTTTAACTTTATAAAGTGGTGTCACATGGGAGCTAACTTTTTGGAACATGCTGTTTTCCCTGAATAGTATATAACCAAGTCTATAATGTACACTGGCGTCAAACTGGTGATATTATCAAATCAAAAGAATATATGTTAAACACACACATACTAGAAGTAGCACAAAATATGAGTAGAAAATGTCTCTAATCAGGTACTAGTAATCTCAGCTTCAGGTACCCACGAACAGGCGTGATAAAAGGAAATGAAAATAGTTTCTGTAAAATGATCCCATCAGTGGATATCTAGACAGACAGACATTACCTGTTTTTAAAGGAGATAATAATTTATGTTTTTATTTTACTTCCTTTCCTAAGAAATCTGCCTTCGATGCAAGGGTATTCCCAGATCCTGTTTTCAGCCGCTGTATGAGAGGAGACAGCCACTAGATGGCGGCCTTTCATTTAACTTGTGTAATTTTCTTGACAAGGATTCTACCTTTGAGTAAATGTATCCTTTGAATGGCTTATTTATTTTTACTAAAAAGCGCTTTCATGACAGTTATTCAAACTTATGACCACTTCATACCGCTAGCTTGGCATTTTCAAAGAGATGAGTGAAGCCAAGCAAATGTCACTGTCAATCTGTAGGAAGCTAGATGGGTGGACAATGGCGAGAACTTGTTCAGGGCTGCGGCTCGGCTTCTGTGCACAAGTGACCATCTCACGGACTTCAAAGTGCCCCGACTTACTCTGAGAAGTTCTCCTTGGCTCTCCTAATGCATTTATTTTCAGGTAAGTGAGAGAAACTAAAAGTGCAGTTAGTTCTGGGAGGAATTATTCCAACTGGGAGTAGCATGGAATTGAATTTTTGTGAGTAGCTGACAAGTGACATGGACTATGACTCGCCCAGCCTGGGGCATCCCTGTTGGGGATTCCTTCTCCAGGTTGTCTCTTGTTAGGGGTAACCTGCTTCGAGCACTCATATTAATAGAAAACTGAATTTTGTGTTGGGTATTTTGGTAATTTGTTTTTGAAACAAGGTCTCGCTTTGTAGTTCAGGCTGGCCCTGAGCTCACTATGGAGCTATGAGTGCTGGAATTACAGGTGTGAGCCACCATGCTGGGTTATTTTGGTAAATTTTGAACTGCTTTACAGAATCAAAGTTAGAAAACCTCCTAAGGAAGATTTTTTTGGAGAGAGATTACAGAAATAATGTTAGATAAGTACAATTCAGGAGCCAACATTTTGATGTTTAAGTGTTCCCTATTAATGGAAGTAATTTGGTAATTTTCATTTCCAAGTTTTTATACTTGTTACAGTGTCAAATTGAATCAACATTTTAAAATTTTTATTAGTCATTACCTCTGCTAATTTTTCCTCAACTACATTTCTCTATTTTTAAATGTAAAAGTCATTCCTGTTAACACAGACTGTCATCTCTACCAAAATTCACATGGGTGCAGATTTATCTATATAACACCATTTCTCTCTCTCTCTCTCTCTCTCCCCCCATTCTCTGTCTCTCTCTCTTAGTTTTTTGAGACAGGGTCTTGCTTTGTAGCTCAGGAGGACTCTGAACTCACTATGTAGCCCAGGCAAGCCTCAAACTCATCAATCTTCTTGCCTCTGCCTCCCGAGTGCTAGGATTACAGGTATGAATCACCATGCCTGGCTATTTGGAAAAACTTGTGGCACCATTTCTGTTATCCCTATTTTTGTTGTTGTTTTGTGTTGTGGTACTAGGGATCTAACTTGGGCCCTTGTGCTTCCAAGGCAGGTGCCGTATCACTTGAACTAAATCTCCGGCCCACTTTGGGATTTTTTGAGACAGGGGCAGCTTGGGCTGGCTTCAAACTTATGGTGATCCTCCTGCCTCTGCCTCCCAAGCGCTGGGATGACAGGAGTGCACCACCATGCCCAGCTGTTGTTTCTATTTCTAATTAAGTCTTACTCATGTGCAGGTAGAATTTGGACTATTTACAGAAAACAAATATTCAATTTTTTTCTCTTCAAAACAGGAAGCAACTATTTTTCAAATAGCTTTTATTTATTTAATGTTTTGTGGGTTTTTTGGTACTGGAAATCGAACTCAGGACCTTGTGTTTGCCAGGGAGGCACGGCACCACTGAGCTATATCCCCGCCCTGAAATAGTTTATGTTTTATGTCTACAGTGACCACACATTTCCTTAACAAAATGTGGGGACATTTTGTGGGCATTGGGTCAAACCAGTTTAACAGTTACTTAATGAACTTCTGTTCTATGCAGGATCTTGTGGAACATGGTGTATATGTGTTTATAACTTTTTAAAATCATTTTTGCTCCTCCATTAACATTTCCCCCCTTCCCTCTCCTCTCTCTTTCTGATCATTTTCTCTAGTACTCTCCTTTCTACTTTTATGTCATCTTTAAAAATATTTTAGATTCCCGACCCCACTCATCTACCAGTTTGCTTAAGATGATGATCTCCAGTTCCATCCATTTTCTTGCATATGACACGATTTCTTATGGCTGAAAAATATGAATAATAATAGTATATATTATATAATATAATTATATCAATCATAATTTATATCATATACTATTATATATTTATGTATAATACACTAATATAATATATAATATGAATATGAATGTAACATTCATTCATCTGATAATAGGTATCTAGGCTGTTTTCATAGCTTAGCTATTGTGAATTGCAGTGCAATAAACATGGGTATGTAAGTATCTTAAAAAGAGACTTAGTTTTGTTTTTTGTTGTCTCTTTTGGTACAAACTCAGGACATCTCACTTGCCAGGTAGGTGCATCATCACTGAGCTAAAAAGTCCAAAAAAGAGGTTTTTATTTGAGTTTTTAGGAAAATGCTCATTTGAAAACTATGGTATGTTCACTGGTGAATGACCCATATGTCCCCACAAGTGGTTTGGCAGCATGGTCTTGTAGGAAAGTTGGGATCAAACTCTTCTTTGTTTTGTGAGCTCTCCTTGTTGCCCCTTCCCATGAAGTTCTTTTATGTGACTTCAGTATTCTTATTCACTTAGGTTTAAGATGGCCAGCTGAAGGGCTGTGAGAACTAATTCACTGCCAACCTGGCCAGAGGAAATAAACCAAATGGGAGAAGAAGGAATGCAGGTCCGTGTCCACGGCATACAGCTGCCAGATCCTTCTGGAACATCTGGATCCCAGTATCAGCTACTGAGAGGCGGCTGGCTGAATGGAACATCCAGGGTCCAGTTGGCCCCCTACTCGTGGTTCTGGATCCATGGATTCAACTAGCCTTAGGTAAAGTGTACCTGAAAACAATGTGTATCTGTACTGAACTTCACATTCTTTCCTTGTCATCACGCCCTGAACAACACATGGGACAACTATTTATACAGCATGTACATTGTATGAGGGGTTGTAAGTCACTAAACATGATTCAAAGGGTACAGATGGACGTGTGCAGGTCTTAAACAAATACTACACCGCTGTACAGGCGGCTTGAGCACCTTGTGGACTTTGGTGTCTTTGAGATCTTGGATTCCTGCAGATAGCAAAGGAGGATTCAGTTCCTTTAGGTCACCTTTTCTTTTTAAAAGCATAGGAGAATTATAATATTTGTAAAACTGTAATCCCTATTATGTACTGCAGTGGTGATATGTCCAAAAGAATGAATTCTAAATGAATTAAGCCAAAGTAGTTGGAAAAGAATATTAACTATATTTTAATTTCTAAAACTATGCAAAGCATTAATAGTCCCAGCAACACTGCTATAAAATCCCTCCTTCCCCTCATTCTGCCACCCAAGGCCATACACAAGAAGCAGCGATGGCCCTCTTCTCAGAGGAAAGGAGAGCAACTCCTCTTTCCACTGGAGTCCCTTTTTCTCTGGACTTTCCGTTCCCCTTTCTTTCTCCTGCATTTTCCACTGTAGGCCCAGGGGCCAGTCTGGATGGACAGGCCTTACCTGGAAGAAAGAGGAGGGAAAAGGGCTGAAGTCAAGCTAGTGAGGTCCTCTCTGAGAAGAAGAGGGAGGAAAACATCCAGAGCCCAATACATTTTGTGCTTTTATTTTGTTACATTTCTCCCTCGGTCAGTACTAACTGCCACCAGTTAATGAAGCCTACCGAGGCTTCTTCGAGTCCAGGCCCTCCCGTTTCTGTTTTCTCTCTTCTGGCCGCCCTAGTGGGTTGCGCTGGTGGGATCGGGCCCTGCGGAGGCACGGGCGGTGCTGCAGGTGAAGTCTGAGCACCAGTCTCCGGAAGGCAGGACGTGGGAGCCCAGGAGAAAGCAGGCGCTCTGTCTTTGCCCCCTGTAGGAGACAGCCAGCCTTTGCAATTCAAGCATGGCTGGGCCTCAGCCACTTCCTCGCTGTTCTTTTAGATCCGTGACCGGACTAGGGGAGCAGTGGTTGGGCTGTGGAGAAGCTGTGTGCCGGGCCTCCTGTCCCAGGGGCTGTGCGTGCTGCACCCATCTTCCCAGGGAGGTGCTGAGTTTCGCATCAAAGCTTGGTGAGAGAAGCAGACACGGAGGTGGCGACTTGCCATGATGACCCTAGGGCGGTGGGTCCAGCTCTGCCTTGGGAGCTGCAGGCGCTTAGCACATCACTGCCCCTCGTGACCCAGTTCCCCTCCACAAAACCACAGCCCCAAGAGCAGCTCCTTCTGAGGGTCATCTGCAGACCGGTGAGCGAAGTGTGTGTCAAGTGCTCAGCACAGAGTTACTGCTAGACAGCCCCTGGTTGCTATGGATACCACCCTATTCTGGGCCTTGCCCGGAACCACCTCTCTCTGCCTGAGTTAGTTCCCAGCAGCAAGGGGAGCTTCCTCAGGGCGGCGCTCACGCTGCTTCCTGTGGACCTTCCCAACTATCGCAGTCGCACAAGCCTGGAGGGGACCCAGCGCAGGAGTAGCCATTGTCTGCTGCTCCTGGCGGTGTCGCTTTGAACTGTTTCGTTGGCCGCTGCTCCTCCTGCCACCGTGCTGCTGCTTGTGACCCCAGAAGCCGCCCAACCACCAAAACTCAGCTCCCTGAATGAACTCACCTAAGAGCGTACGGTTTGCTGAAACTCAAGTTTGTTCAGTTCATGGATTTATTGTTTCTTAAATCCAATTTGTCCAAAATCAAACCACAAGTTAGGAGCAAAAGTCTGGGACAGTAAGGCTGCCTGGTATGGACAGGCTTTTGTTCATATCTTTAAGGTGCACAGTGATAGTCCCTGCTAGGCCTGACAGGAGGCGCAGGACACTGGGGCACGTTCAGCTCCTCTCAGGCCGGGGTGGCCACTGCAGCCGCGTCCTGACTGTGGCCCCTAGAAGGAGAGGGTCCTCCAGTGTGCTGTCCTGCTGGATGGTGCCCCCAGGTGTGGAAGGAATGGCCACTAGACTGAGGGCAGTTTTGTACTTATTGTATTGGGGTTTTACCAAGAGAAGGAATCCAAGGTCAAGGGCACAGGGATCTTCTGCCCTCCTCCGGGTCACCAGCAGGCACTCTTGCAGAGGGGATCTCCAGCACCCTCCTGCTGCATGACACAGGGAGGTGGCAGAGGTCCAGCTCCTGCTGCTGGCTGGAGCAGCCACAGGAAACCAGTGCACATCTCATCTCTTTGTTGTTCACATTCGGACAGAACAGACTGGTGGAAAAGACACCTTACGATTTTGTGAAGCACTTGGAGGGAATGTGGCCCAGAATTTTCATTGGGATCAACTCAAGGGTGCTTTGAGATACTTTTCTGTGTGGAGGTTTTAGAGTCGAGTCATGCTCACAGAGGTTTAGCAGGGACAGAGATTGGTGCTTTCCTGTCACTGGGAAAAAGAATAATAAAAAAGCTTTGTGGGTAAAAATGAGAATTGACCTGTGTCACATATTGGTACAAATTCCCCAATGTTTTGTGTGATTGTGAGCTGTGTATATAATGTACCAATAAAGTTGGCTGAATAATGAAAAAAAAGCTTACAGGATTAGCTAATTTTCAAGTCCTTTTGACTGAGACAATTTCTAGGTGACTCAGCTCTGTGGTGTTACATTGTCTAATCATATAACACATTCTCTAAACCCAAGTATTGTTAAAGAGGCCTTATAAAATGGTCTCCGATTGTACAATTAACGCAAATACAGTTCCCATTATGAGTGTTGCAGTAAGATATTTTATTTGAATATGTGAAGTTGGCTGTGTTATGGATATAATTCAAGCTAATTTCTCTTTGAATATTGCATTCCCCTGTGTTTATTCTTTTACACTCAATCTAAAGTAAAAAGTCTATTCTCTGTTGCTTGGGAATGTATGAACCAATTTTTCAGATAAAGCATTGCCTAAGGCTAAGCTGGGGTCCAAGAAGCATTTATTTCATCTGTGGAAATCATTTCTTAGGATACATGGTGGCTTAAATAACGGGTTTATTGCTCACAGTTCTGGGAAGTCAGGAAGCCTAGAATCAAGCAGACTCACATCCTGGTAAGGATGCTGTCTGCTTTGTAGGCAGAAATGGCCTTTTTCCTGCTGTATCCTCACATGCCACAGAGAGGGAGAAGAAGGAGGAGAAGGAGAGAGAGAGGGAGGGGGGATGGATAAGGAGAAGGGGAGGGAGGAAGGGAGAGAGGGGGAGGTCTTTCCATTCTTATTAGAACATTAATCCTGTCATGGGGGCCATGTGCTCATAACCTCACCTGACCCTGATGATGTCCCAGGGCTGTCGTCTCTCTGATGGTGTATTGATGGGCGCCCTCTCTCATCTGACCATTAGCTGATGCTTACAAGTCTTAAAAAGCAGAACCAAGAACAATAACAACAAATCCCAAGTACTTGTCATGTCAGGGTGGTTTGCTAGGTCAGATGTGTATATGCGAACAAGGTACCACTAATCAGCCGTTAAGAAGTCTTGTTGGTTATCTAGGGGACCTAGGTGTGGCCGCTAAAATTCATGTTCTTATGGAAGCCAGAGTGGCCCAGGCCACAGCTGGCTCTGTCCTTCACAGGGGAGTCTGACTGGGGAGGGGACACTTCGTATCACCACTCTGACCTTTGCAACACAATGTACCACTTTCTGTTGTGTCAGTTTCATGTCTGTTTTCTTTCCTTTGGAGAAGAAACTATTTTGTTCCCTTCTTAGTGTGCTTCACAGGTAATAGATGACTTTGGCATATAGTGACTAAACAACGAAAGAGCCAAAGTGAAGGACTTCTGGTCATGGAATCTGGATGAGGGAGACCCTGGCTGTGGAATTTCCATTTCATCTACTCTTCAGGGATGCGTGAAGCTAAATAAGGATGAGCATGTTGGCACTAAGAAGTCAGGACTTACAAAGTCATCTCAAGTCTAAGGTGTTTGAGTGGAGAAGCCATAATTTAGGAACCTTCACTTTGCCAGTACTCTGCAAGCCCTCCACGTCATTGGGACTTCCTGAGAAGCTGGTGGAGAGGACGGCAAGGGCACTGCAAACTGATATCAGGGAAGGTGGGGGGGGGGGAGAATGGCAGGACCACAGGCTACAGAGTGAGGAGTGAGACACAGAGCTGCCTGGTGACCCCTCCTGCCACGGAGGACATTGCAGCCCCTCTCCTGAGAAAGTCGGGTGAGTGGTTCACAGCCCAGTGCGACCCAATCTGTGACTTTCAAGTTGAAGCCAATAACTGGAGGGAGAATGGCGGCCTAAGAGAAGCCCACAGGAGCTGCAGGAGAGACACAGCATCATAAACATGACAGAGAGAACAAATACATGCCTGGGGGGAAGAAGGACCCTGAAGGGAGGTTGGTAGATATCAAGGATCAGCTCGATATATTGCACACTTTGTAGCAAGGCATAAAAACTGTCTTATAAGATTTCCCACCCCTAAAGCCCAGATAGTGTATGCATGGTGAAGTCTGCTTTTGAAACGTGATGAATCATTTGCATGCATTTGTTTATCCATCTGTCAGTAAGTGTTTGTTCAGGCTGTAAATGGGGCTGGACCATGCACAGCTCTGGAGCAGTGTACACATGAGCAGGAGATGACCAGGTACTTTGTTATAATTGGGAAAGTTTGCTGCTAGCCTCTGAGTGCTCTGGGCATCCAGGGAAGGTTTGAGTAATACATCGAAAGCACGGAGCTGAAACTCCTACTGAAAGTGTGAATGGGAATGATCTATATGGTGATAATTCAAGCAGTGATGACAATACCCGGATGCTCTTTCTTAGAAAGCTCAATCTATACCATGCCTTGCAAAGGATCGGGAAATGTTATATATAGTGCATGTGTGAGCAATGACTGTTCAGTCCTGGAACAGTTATTGGCATCTCACTCACCCTGAATGTACTCCTCACTCACTGCTACACAACACGTCCTTAGTAGCTAACAGGAAAGCACAGGTGCACTCACACATTAATTTTGAAAATATTTGCCATGAAGTCCAAACTGCAATAATGCTTTCTTCTCCTTTGTGTAGTGGAAATTGAATTGAGGGCCTGCATATCGAGCTATATTTCTAGTTCTTTTCTTATTTATTTGAGACAGGCTCTTGCTAATTTGCCAGGTTGCCCCAATGGGCTAGAATGTGCAATCCTTCTCAGCCTCCCAGAGTGCTGCTTTACTCTTCATGAGACCCCTCCCCCCGATTGCAGATAATTGCATGGAGTCTACCTGGAGAAGGAAGGAGACAGGCACCCAGTGGGAGGACGGTAGAGCATCATTGAGTCCATACAGCACCTTCTTTGCTTGCGCAAGACTCTTCAACTGGCTCTAAGTATTCTTTTTCTTGGAATCTCTGGCACTTAGGCAGGCTCCACTTCCTGGAATGGCTATTACCAAGTTTGCAAAACACAAAGGTAAAAGAACTGAGTAACTCTGTTCTTCCTTTCTAAAAATTTTCTGTTGTTCTGAGTCCTAAATCAGGTTTGATAATGACAGTGTTGCTTGTGGGTAATAGCACTAGGGTGTTGAGGAAACCTTTGACTGCACAGATGATGCAGCACCACAGTAAGAACTGAGTCAGGCTGATCACAGAGCAGTAATTAGAGAAGACAAATGCAGAATGTGGAGCATATCCCACGGGGCAGAGTCACATCGACAGAACCTCCTGGAGGCGACCGAGTATCTCATAGTCTCTCCGCTATTAAATGATTTCCCCATCCTTCCAGCCCATAAAAAGAACAAGTATTTGGCTTGGCAACAAGCCAAATGCACCATAGTATAAAATGACATCCTAGAGAGATACACCTTATTGAGTTTTATTAAAAACAAATATATCATTAACTGAAGCAGTCTTTAGAAACATGCAATGTCCTAATCTCTTTCAGGACCTAGATAAGTAGAACTGTGATAGGATATTATTCATAGTCTAGTCATTCATTCTCAAGTGAGAAGTTTTTGAAATCTTAGTTAGTGCAAGACTCAAATTTTTGCCAAGAATCTTCTTGTTTCCCACCCTTAGAGTATCTTCAGGGCAGAGACTGAAGACTTAAAGGTCTGTGGCCAAGGAGATCTGGCAGTAGAAAGTAGAACACCCCTTTTCCTGTGAGGCCAGTGTTTCAGGCCTACAATTAATGCTGGGAGCTCGCACAACCAGCATTTCCACAACTGTCCGTTGCTCAGAGATGTAATTTGTAGCAGTAGATGGCTCTAACCTGGCCCAGACAATATTGGGAATGTGAATAAATTAGTGGATAGCAATCAGTTTACTGCAATCTATTATTCCTAAACAAAAAATTCAGAAAACACTTTCACAACTTCTACTTCGTTGTTTTATCATGGAGATCTCAAGAAACTTTCAAGCTTCATTCATCTTGGAACCTCCCAAAAGTAGCTATGATTTTTCCTTTTGTGTGTATATATCCACTTTTTTTTCTGAGAGTCAAATAGCTTTAATCACATTTTCCATTATCAAAAATTATAAGGACTCAGTGGACTGTATAGCCAACAACAGACAAAGGATTTTTATTGGATCTCAAACCACAAATAATAGGAAAACTGTTCTGACAAAGTGGATCACAGCTCCCCCAACTCGCTGCTAACAGGAATGATGGGAAGAACAGTGATGACAGAAAGGGAAGTTTTACCTGGTGGGTGTGGAGCCCCCGGTTGTTGTTAGAAGGTGTCTTGCTGGGAGCATTTCTCAGTCCAGGAGACCTTGCTGCTCTGTTAGAGAGGGAAGTTAAGAGCTGCCTTGCTCCTGGGCACAGGGCACATCCACTGAGCTGCAGTCTTGGCTAGCACGGGGAGCACATTCCCCAGGCGTACCCAGGCTCTGGCGGTTCCAGCACAGGAAAATCTAGTCATTCCTCCCTCCACAACATGGCTGTAGATTAGCTCTTTACTCTGTCCATAGGTGGCTGTTGTGAAAATGGAATGGAAATATTAGAAGTCCTTTGAAAGAAAGCAGGAATGTACAATCAGAGATGAACAAGGATATCGAAGGAGCTTACTGAAGAATAACAAAAATCATGGAAGTGTTTAATAAATCCCAGATGAATCACAGATCCATGTCTGTGTAACATTGACATGTATCAGGAAGGATTTAGAAGATATTCTTAAATCCTGACCCGCCCATGTGATTTTGCATTTTGTGTGCTACATTTTGGTGCTCAATCTGTGGTTTATCTTGCTGTACTATTAGAAAACAATGGCTTGATTGAACTGGCTTGCTTTTTAAAAATTTTTAAGTTTATTGGTACATTTTAGGGGTGTATTACGATGACATTCATCACTGAGATCTCATACCTGTACATGATGTATCTTGATTTTTATTTTTTACCTCATTCCCTGCCTTCCCTACAACCCTTCCACCAGGCCCCGTGATCCTAAATGAACTGGGGATCATGGCAATGGATCTATCCAGTTTTCCTTGCATTTCCTTTCTGCTGCCTTAAACCCTAAAGATCATCCTAATAATTTGTTATCTTTTATTATCTTATGCAAACATACTTTAAATACACCTGTATTCTTAGCTTGTATTATATCGGGATAATGAATATCACGATTGTTTTTCTATATTATAGAAAACTATTTTCCTAACCCCTTTAAAAAAATCTAAACTTCCCTACTTTATCAGATTTACAGTCTAATCAATTAAACACTTTTCTATCATTTATCATTCAGGCTGCTATGTCCTAACCCTCGCCTTTGATCATATGCAAGCCCATCTCTCTCTTGATTGTTTACCTTTGGATGGATCCAAGGGTCTGTTCTGCCTCTCTGAAGACAGAACTTGCAGAAATTCCTGGGATTCTCCACCACTCACCTTGGTCTCCTCCCTGAACGGTGAGTGCATGGCTGGGAGGGTCGACCTTGCCTACACTGACAAAGTGGGTGCCAGGGTTAAGCAAATTTCTTTCTCAGGTCTCCTCCGAGGCCAGTAGTTTATGACTGCATATTTTTCCTAGTTGTGATGTATCTTTAGTGTTTTGTTTGTTTTTATTTGATTAATTTTTAAGTAGTTGCCGGGTCTGGAATGAGTTTATGGATAATGCTTGCATGGTTCTGCTGAGGTAGAGTAGCATTTGACTGATTTGGTTCTTTAAAATTCAGGTGCAAACCACAGAGGCAGGGAGATTATTTTGATTTTTTATCATCTTTCAGAGCCCATTCCCCCAATTCTGATGAGCTGGTTGGAGGCTGAATGGGAACAGATGCACCCCACCCTGGGACTGGTCTCTCTTCTGTGATTCCCCTCATATGTTTGGGGCTTGTTTTCCAGAGAGAGAGAGAGAGAGACAGACAGACAGACAGACAGACAGACAGACAAACACAGACAGAGAGAGACAGAGAGAGACAGAGACAGGGACAGAGACAGAGACAGACAGAGACAGAGACAGGGACAGAGACAGGGACAGAGAGAGAAGGAGAGGGGGGGTTTAACCAGCTTCTCCTTTGGAGCTATTATTTGCTATAATAATACTGCACAGAGATTGTTTCTTTGAGATTTAAGGTATGGGTGTGAAAGAGGCTCCCAGATTTATGAAAAGATTGGAGAGTGGAAAAGGGCCAAAGAACAATGAATTCAGTGTGTGGAAGCCCGAATCCCACTGTGACTCTATGAGCAGACAGGGTTTTAAGAGGAAATTCAGGTGAGGTGAATTTGGGAGAGTGATCCCCTTAATGGATGGGACTGATGTCCTTACAGAAGAGGAAGATGTCTTTTTCTTTCGTTCTCTCACATAGGCACACAATGACTGGTAGCTGTGTGCAAGCCAAGAAGAAAACCCATACCAGAAACCAACCTGCAGACGCTTTGCTCTTGGACTTTCAGCCTCCAGAACTGTGTGAGTGTTAACGTTTTATTTTGTCACAGTGCCCTTCTGTCTCCCCAGCTCAAAATCAAGCACATCATTGTTGGGGTGAGGCAGCCTTGCTGAACTCAGTTTGTCTTCTAGGCAAACACCCTCCCAGACTCCCTTACCATTCTAGTGGCCATCCCTTGGAACCCTGGTTGTGTTCACAAATGCTTCTGGACTGTTATTTTTTTCAAACTCCATTCTCCTGTGGATGGCAGACGGCAATCCTGGGAAATGGACCTGTGTAATCATGTGGCTTGGTGCAGGTGCCATATTAATAGTAATACTATCTAATACTTACAAGGTGCATCACAAGTTGAGTCAGGCCAAAAGCTTTTTTTTTTTTTTTGAGACAGGGTCTCGCTTTGTAGTTCAGGCTGGCCCTGAGCTCACTGTGTAGCCCAGGGAAGCCCCGAACTCAGCAGTCCTCCTGTCTCTGCCCCTCACTGGCACTGTGGTATGTGGTATTGATGTTTGGTGGGCGTGAGTCACCATGCCCAGCATTGTATGTGGTTACCGGGTATCGAACTCAGGACCTTGCACTTGCGAGGCAGGTGCCGGAACCACTAAGCTAAATCTCCGGCCCCACAAAGGCTTGTTTTAATATGGGTTTTCTTTATACTACCTAAGAGAGGCCTTATTCAATAGATCTCCCATGCATTACATGCAAAGTCCTAACTACAGTGGGTTTTAGCTGTTCTTCAGAACACACACATACAGCAGCCCATTGTTGGGCATCTAGAAAATTTCAGTTCACCTTTTCCTAGATAGGACTAGGAGGATGCCAGTAATACAGAGGTCTAGTCAGTGGCTTGCTGTATTTTCAGAGAAACTGTTAAAAAGGATGATTATCTCCAGGAATAATTTATTGATTAAAACACTTGAAAATGTACATCTTACCCCCTCTGGTCATGGGACTTTTAAACTTGTTTTTTGATTTATAAAAAATGATCTCAACAAATATGATTTGTAATATATGATCATAAACATTATAAACAGATATACCATCTGGTTTACTTCTTGAAAGTCAGAATTAGTAGTATGCAAAGTAAAAGAAAAATCAAATGACTGCACTCTAGAAACTCCTATAATACTTGTTTAAAAAAGACAAAACAATCACTAGGAAAGATCTTTGATCTAAGATAAGTGTTCTTTTGGTCTCCAAAGTATATTATTTTCTCTGATTATGTTAATGAAAGAAGATTACTTTTAATAATATAAAATAGAGATACTTTGGGGTCCCATTAACTTGAATTTCCAGCTTGCTTCAGGCACTAAGAAAAAAATCCAAGTTTTGTTTATGTAGCGAGATATACAACATCAACCTCATAAATTTATTCTGTATTTTCATTTTATTAAAACACATTTTAGTCTGTGCAAGTTGTGTGCAGATACTTATCTAGAGAGATATTGGTATTCTATATAAGATTAAAGTTGAGAATGCTTACCTTCTTCAACCAAGAGCAAATATTTATAAACACATAATTGCTTATTTGTGACATGATATTAGCAAAAACATTATCTGTTATTTCCATGTATTTGTAGAACAGCCTGCACTGGCTCCTAAGTTGCCTTCTGTGGGCTATTTCATGCAATTCTTGCTTATGGCTTTGTAGCACAGGTGTAGAACTGGGCACAGATGAGTGACACAGCTAGAGACAGGGTGTGGCAGTTGAGATCGGAGGGGAGAGGCATGGGCTCAGATCAATTAATTACAGAATTTTAAGCAGTTATTCTACCTTTTTAAGTCTGTTTATTCACTTGTAAAAATTATTTTACATGGGTATTTGTCTTAGTCACTTTTTTCATTGGTGGGACACAATACTAAATACCCACTGTTTAAAGGAGAGTTTCATTGCACAGTTGGCTAGTTCCATGGCAGAACAGCATGGCAGAGGGGGCTGGCAGAGAAGAGCTGCTTGTACAATGGCACCCAGGAAGCAGAGAGTGAAGGGAAGGTATGGGTAGAGAGATAAACCCTTACAGCCATCCCAACAGTGACCTACCTCTTCCCCCAGGTCCTGCTTCCTAAGAGCAAGCCAGTTTGGAAATAAAAGTTCAAATTCCTTTACAGGGGATCAGACTAGGACAGAAAGAACAACTCCAGGGAATGAACTCTTGTCCATCAGAGTGCATACCTGTCTGTGTGCCTGGCAGATCTTGTCTTTTTTGTTTCAGGAGATCTTCCATTTGTAAAGTTGATTTTCAGGCTGATATTTCAAAGTTCAGCTTTAGTAGTAATATGTAGTCTGTGAAGTTAAGAACAGTTTTGTCCTCCTCTAGTCTGTGCTTCTGTTCCTGAACTCATTTTAACTTTCTCATCATTTCATATATGCAAATAAATTTTGCTCATTTAAAAACAGAAGTGCACATTTATTACTAGGCATTTTGTCCGTGGGGAATTTGTCATCCCCAGCTATTGCTTCCTGACTTGTCATTGCTATTTTTAGAGTTTTGCTCATTTGATATCTGAGTTCTCACTACTTTTTTCATTTAAGTACCTAATTATCATTACAAGGACATCTTGAATCTCCCTATTAATTGACAGATCTGAAAGTGTATGTAAAAATTCTGTAATAATTTATTGGGTACCTACTATATGCCAGACACTGTGTAAGATCTAGTCATATACCAGTATGAAATATTAAAACTAAAAATCCTCAAAGTTCTATCTGGAAGTCCAATTAATGGTGCCTAAAATAAAAAATTTGAATCATCTATGTTTTCACATATTGTAGGACAGTGGAAAGGGCAGAACATTTCAAATACTTTATTCTAGTCCTCTTGAATGGCATTTCCTTCCCCTTCTATTAAAAATCACCCAAGAAACCCTTTGAAACCTGAACCTGGATGGCATGTGTTTAATTATATATTTGTATAATTAATTATACATTAATTATACAGTTAGTCAGGGGCTTTTGTGTGAGTTTTGGGGCAATGTAGTGAGTTTAAAGCTTGATTGGTGCCGGGCATCTGAGGATAGGGTTGTAGTTTGTATTTGGGAATCTCAGCCCTGACACTGAGCCTGCAGCTCTGCCCTACCATTCTGAAGGACTCTACTGGATGTGGACTAGAAACCATGTACGATACATCCTGGCATGGAGCTTGTCTACATTTTGCTTGTATCTGAGCCTTTGGAGGAGACTGAGATGAAGAGTATGGGCTAATTGGGCAAGAAAATGTCAAAATAGTGCAATGTTCAGATTGTAGCATGGGTTCTGTTGGCTGCTTTTAGCCAGACTAAGAGTGAGAATAGATGGCAAAAGACAGAGAAGAAAAATGTGAAAAATAATGTTTGGCCCAGAAGGAATTATGTGTAAAGTTGGGGCCAAAGGAGTTGTGGATGTTAAGCAGATTAGTCCTCTAAAAAAGTAGCCACATACTTTGTACAGGAACAAAAAGAAAGATGTCTTGATAGCGTCCTAGGAATCAGCAAGACTTCACCCATCATAGACTCAGAGGTGCAAGAGTGTTGACCTTTCACTTGAGAAGAATCCCTGGAGTCCCTACTTGTTAAGAACCTCCTGATGAGTTGGTTCCCTGGGATTTATTTCACTGTGTTCATCCTTCTAGCCATTCAGAGCCTGCTGAAGCCATAGTATAGGAGGTGGGGATGGCTACTGTGTCTACTGACAGCATACCTTGGCATCTTCCACATGATACTGGTTTTCCTGGCATTTGGAATGTAAAAGTTGTGGGGTCAATGTGGTCTGGAAGGACAGAAAAAGAGTCCCTGAGAGAGCAGAGCAGGAGGCTGTGAGAATGAAGCCTAAGGTACAGGAGAGAGCTGAGAAGTCAGAGATGCTAAGGATATCTGCAAGGAGATCTGCAGGCCATGGGTGGAGCAGCCCAAGAGGAGGCCATGTAGGCTGCACCTGTAAGACCTCAGGGCGGGGCCAAACAAGCCTTTTGGAACTCACAGTTCACCACTGTGTGCCCCAGACATCAGATGCAGATGTTCCGGACATAATGTTTGCTGGGTTTCTAGCTTGTTTTGAATCTTTCCTGTTCCCCTACTCCTCCTTTTAAAAATGAGAATGTTTACCCTATGCCATTGTACTTTGGTTTTATATAACCTGCTTTGGATTTTCACAGAGGTTCACAGCTAAAGATTTTTAGAAAAGATTTGACTTGGACATTTTGAAAAATGCTGGAACTGTTGAGAAGGGATTACTGTGTTTTTTGGTTGTAGGCAGGATAGTTGTATTACCTTAGGTAGAATTATCCACTCACTGTTGTCTTTATTTGGACAGTAAGCATGGTCAAAGAGATGTGTTCAGGTGTGATTTTGACAGAGTGGACTGTGACCATCACTCTTGATATGTCAGCTTTACTGGGTTGAGAAATGCCTCACAGGTTAAGTAACGCAAACTCTGTGGTGTGTCTAAATAGGACGTGAAGGTATAGCTTGGAGCTGAAACCCAGTCACAGCTCCCCTGCTCTCCTTTCCAGCCACCGTGAATGGAGCAGGTTTGCTCCACCACATCTTTCTACTATGACATTCCTGCCTTGAAGTCACTCCACTCTGGACTGAGTTCCTTCAAGCTGAACCAAATTAAGCCTGTCCATTAAGTTGTGGTATTAGGTGTTGTGTACCAGTGACAAAGCTGACAGAACAGTCTGACTGAGAGCAGGGCTTTGGAGAGCAGAGCTTCCTTTCTCACAAAGATGAATCCTACTCACTGTTCTTGAAATTTCTTCTTTCTTCCAGGGCTTCCTGGGTTCTTCAGAGCATTTAATGCCAGAATATCCAGGATGTTCAGCTCTTTACCTGAGAAGTTTCAGATAAGACACAGATGCCAGTGGGAGAAAGATTTTTCTTGCTTTCTTCTATGCAAAGAAGCAAAACACTCTGTTGTGTTATTTCAGAGGCTTTGTTTGGGTTAAATTAAATAAGCTTATTAGGCAAGTTCTAGGTAGCAGGGATAAACTGTGACTCTTTTCCTTCTTTTTATAAAAACAATATAGTCAAAATATAAAGGATATCCATACATTTGTTACACTTGATTCATAGCTTTCAATATTGTGTTCCTTATTCAGTTATATATCAAAGAAATTCTAAAAGATCTTGATATATTTTACTTAAAAGAAACAGTAAGGGCTGGAGATTTAGCTCAGTGGTTCCGGCGCCTGCCTCGCAAGCGCAAGGTCCTGAGTTCGATCCCAGTAACCACATAGAATGCTGGGCGTGGTAACTCACACCCACCAGCAATCAATACCACATACCACAGTGCCAGGCGTGGTGGCTCATGCCTGTCATCCCAGCACTCGGGAGGCAGAGACAGGAGGATTGCTGAGTTCGCGGCGGCTTGCCTGGGCTACAGAGCGAGTGCAGGGCCAGCCTGAACTACAAAGTGAGACCCTGTCTCAAAAAAAAAAAAAAAAAAAAGAAAAAGTAAATTTGGTGGCTGATGTGCATTCGTACTTTTTTTTTTTTTTTTTTTTGAGACAGGGTCTTGCTTTGTAGTTCAGGCTGGCCCTCAACTCACTATGGAGCCCAGGCAAGCCTGGAACTCAGCAATCTTCCTTCCTTTGCCTCCCGAGTGTTGGGATTACAGGTGTGAGCCACCATGCTGGGCATTGTGGTATGTGGTACTGATCTGGTGGGCGTGAGTCACCGCACCCAGTACTGTTGTGTGTGGTTGCCAGGATTGAACCAGAGACCTTGCTTTTGCTAGGCAGGTGCTGGAACCACTGAGCTAAGTTTCCAGCCTTGAATTTATACTTCTTATACTCCTCTATACTCATTTATACCTATTACCCTCTTCCTCTCCTATAACATTTTTAGATTCTGTCACAATTGTCTGGTTTCTCTTGACAGACACATGGAAAATACGTTACATGCTTTTCTTGTTAGGGCTTGGTGCCTTTCTTTTACAAAGAAGCAAACTTGAGTATTTCCTCTTGCCAGGGGTCATCATATATATTGTCACCTAGCAATTCTGGACTGAGCAAGTCCTCAGAGAAGTGTTTTGTGTAGAGCCCTCTGCACAGGTGCTTCCCTGTGCTCCCTCGTATCTGAGATCAGGTGTTCTTAGGTAAAACGCGCTTAATTTCCAGTTTCCCTGTTCAGCTGAGGTCTTTACAATTAACTCAAGTAGGGATTGGAATAGAGCTGAGATGTGGGATGAACTTGTGGACAGAATGTAGGACACTGTTGGGCCAATTCGCATGAGATTTCCATTTGTTTTTTTCTGGCTCGAGCATGCCCAGGAAGTACATACTTTATGTTTGCATCCAGGTAATGAGGGGATGAGGACTGGAGCACATATCTGTGTCTCTCAGGCGAGCTCTTGGGCCTGGTCCATAGGTGTTCAGGCATTTCAGAGAGGGATGGAGGGAATGTAGTGAACCCAAGAGGGTTCTTTTCTTGAGTTGTTACATGGAACTCTGGGGCACAGCCTTGAAGACTTGGTGTCCTTGTGGTAAATGGTGTCAGAAAGGGAAAAGCAGTGTCGCCTCCCAACTTCTGCACAGAGCACACTGTATCAGTCAGTGCTCACCAGGGAAATGGGTTTAATACAATATAAGTATATTAATATATAACATATAGTATACTGCATATGTGGATATGCAAGGCAGGCTTACACCAGCCACCTGCAGTCAGCTATGCAAGAGTGCAGAGGGCTGTCCGCACATTGCAGAGCAGAAGGATCCAGAAGATCAAAGGGCCAGAGCTTATGCAGAGTCCCGCGTGAGTCCATGCCAGGAAGCCACAGTGTCTGCACCAGAACCAGGAACTAGAATTCCTCTGAAGAAGCAGAAGAGAGCCTCCTTTCTTCCTCCTTTTACTCCTTTCAGACACAAGTGCTTGGTTGCTGCCACTCATACCCAGGGTGGGTCTTCCATCTTCAGTAAATACATCCAGCTGCACCTGCTGACTGGCTGTCAGTCAGGTGGGTATTTCTTACCCAAGTTGACAACAGCGGACTGTCACACATGGGTCTGGTTTAGGACATCGAGTCTTCTGGGGGAGAGTTTACATCATTTTGTTCTCCATGTTTTGTTGGCAGTTTTGCAAGCAAATAAAGCAGTACCTTTCCAAAGACATTGGCCATTTCCTGGGGTGAGTCAGCTGCACTGAGTTCCACAAAATGCTCCCATATGATTTTTCCAGCAGCAGATCCTTCCAATCAAAGGTGTTGGGGGGAAGAGCCTGGTTGGACTCGCTTGATAACAGGAAACAGTGCTCAAGAGCTCCCATAAGACACAATCGAGGGACCCCTGGGAATTCCTAAGACCTGAGGTCCCGCATAAGCAATCTAAAGTTTGATTTCCTAAGATATATCCTCCCATTTCTGATGTGTTTGTGAGGTTGTTCTATGTGTGGGGTTTGTGAGAGGAGGATTATTTCTGATACATTCCACTGAACTGTTAGGCCACTGTCTTACTATCCATCTAAATGACTTCCTGTTTTGAGGAAGAGCCATCAGTAAAAAGTTCATGGCATCTGTACACTACAATATCACTTCACATACTTTTTCTGGCCTGCCATGCTGTGGACTTAACCCATTGCCTCACATATGCTGGGCAACCATTCTTTCACTGACCTGATCCCCAGTCTCTTCATTTAGTTTTAAAATTAGTAATGTTTTCATGCAGTATTAGTGAGCTATATAAAACAGAAATCAAAAGAATAATTTCATCGGGCGTGGTGGCTCACACCTGTAATCCCAGCACTCGGGAGGCAGAGGCAGGAGGACTGCTAAGTTGGAGGCTTGCCTAGGCTATGCAGTGAGCTCAGGGCCAGCCTGAACTACAAAGCGAGACCCTGTCTCAAAAAGCAAAAAAAAAAAAAAAAAAAAAGTCTCATTTATAATAGTTACAACAAAATACCTAGGAATGAATTTAACTAAAATGCCCAAAGATCTTTATAATAAAATTTACATAAATATTTATGAAAGAATCATAGAGGATATGATGAATTGAAAGATATCTTGCGTTTGTAGACTGGAAGAAGAAATACTTCAAAAATGTCCACATTCTCCTAAATGAATTGTAGACTTCACACAATTTCCATAGAAATGCCAGTGTCACTCTTCACAAATTAGAACACAGTTCTAAAACTTATATAGAACCACATAAAATCCTGAACAGCCAAAGATGTTGACTTTGCTTTTCTTCTTTTTCTCCTCCTTCTCTTCTTTGTCATCCTCCTCCTTCTTTTGTAGTATTTGTGATTGAACCCAGGGCCTTTGCACTGAACTATATCCATAGTCTGTTTTTGAGAATATTGAGATAGGATATCAATAAGTAATTATTTTGCCCAGTTGTGCTGGAAATTGTTCTCCTAGCACCTCATCCTCCTAGAATCTTAGATTACATGTGTGCATCACTAAGCCTGGGTGAAGTTTTAATTTTAAATACATTTATTTTATACTTTTATGAAAGTTGAATAATGTTTATCTTTAAGTGGTGGAATCAGCCTCTCTAAAGGCATATGGACTAAAGACATATGAAATAAAAATTTTACTATTCAACATTCACAAACTATATAAGTGAAAAGGATTATAGGTTTTATATCTGACTTGTAAGACAAACTCTTTTTGAGGTAAGATGGGCTAAAGGACAATGTGACTCTGAGAGCTTGAGGTTCAGATAAAGGGAAATATTTTAGGCTGTATGTCAGACTTCCCAGGCAGACAATTGGTAGGGCCTGAGTCAGGAGGACGCAGGTGCCAACTGAGTCACAGACAGAGCAGAGAGACCAGCTTCCAGAGGTAAGCTGGCAGTTAGGAAAAGGGTGGACTGGACACGTGGAGCCCAGGGCTCCTCAGGTAGTCCCCTCCCTTCCCCTGAGAATCTCTGCATGACTCTCCCCTGCTCTGTGACACAGGCTCTGGATGCAATCAGGCCCCTGCACTCTCAGAACTTGGTTACTCAGATAACAGAGAAAAGTCTGCTTTTGATGGATAGGCATACTGAACTATTCCTGAGCTCTACTCAAATTTATTTTTTATTTTTTAAAAATTTATTTTTTTCTCCCTCCCCCTACCCAACCTACTACCACCCCTGCCCCTATTTACATAAGCTTTGTTTCCTTTTTTTAACCATCAGTTTTTTTCTTTCATTATTTACCCCTAAACCCCATTTTACCTTTGAATATTTATGATTTCACAACATCAATCATACGTGCTAGAACACATTTACAACTTCAGTTTCTCATACCAGAGAAAAGATATGATATTTACACATCTGTGACCTCTTTATTTCACTTTGAGTATGTCCTGAAGATATGTACATTTGAGTATAAATGATTTGATATCATCAATCTTTATGGCAGAGTAATACTCAATTTTTAAAAAAAACTTCATCTTCTTTATCCAGTCTAGAGTGGGCATTTGAATTGTTTCCAAGATTTAGCTATCACAAACTGAGCTGCTATGAATATGAGTGCACATACGTCACTGTGATATGAATCTGGTAATTCTTTTGTGTATATCCCCAGCAAGGGAATAGCAGGGTCAAATGGAATCTCTAATCCTCGTTTTTTTGAGAAATCTCCACACTAATCTCCATAATGGTTGTACTAGTCAACTTTCCCACCAACAGTGGAGAAGGGATCCTTTTTCTCCACAACCTCACCAGCATTTGTTGCTGGCTAATTTTGAGATGGCAGCCATGCTTTGTGTAGTGAGAGGAAATCTCAGTATTGTTATCTGTGTCTCTCGAATGGCCAGTGATGGTGAGCGTTTCTTCATATACTTCTTAGCTGCTTTTATATCTTTCTCTGGAAGTGTCTGTTCATTTCAGCTGCCCATTTTTGAATTGGATCTTTAAATTGGGGGGACTGATTTTTTAAAGCTCTTTATATATTCTAGATAGTAGCTCTTTGTCTGAGGAATTACTGATAAAGATTTTTTCCCATATTCTTGGTTGCCTTTTTGCTCTGCCAGTGGTTTCTTTTGCTCTGGAGAAACTTTTTTTAATTGAATTCTTTATTGGTACAGTTTATATACATCTCACATGGAGAAACTTTTTAATAAGATGAGATCCCATTTGTTGATTTCTTCTGCTAGTGCTTGTGCTATAGAGGTTTTGTTCATAAAGTCTTTTTCCCTAAGCCAGTGTCTCCAAGGGTTTTACCTAGCCTGTTTTGCAGCAGGCTTGGAGTTTCTGTTTTAATATTTAGGTCTCTCATCCACTTTGATTTTAGTTTAGTATACAGTGAAAAGAGATGGATCTAGCTTCAGTCTTAGGTAGGTTGAAGTCCAGTTTTTCCAGCACCACTTGTTAAAGAGGTTATCTTTCCCCCATTGAGGATGTTTGGCACCTTTGTTAAAGATGAGGTGGCTTAGTGCATGTGGCATTGTTTCTGGATCTTCTAATCTATTCCACTGATCCTCAGGTCTGTTTCTGTGCCAGTACTATGCTGTTTTTGTCACAGTGGCTTTGTAGTATAGTTTCTAGTTGGGGAAAGTGATATCCCCGGCCATGTCCTTGTTTCCTAGAATTGCTTTTGCTATTCTAGGTCTCTTGTGGTTCCAGACGAATTTTTGGATGATTTTCTCTAGATCTGTGAAATATGCTGTTGGGATTTCCATCGTGATTGCATTGAATCTTTATAGTAGTTGTGGGAGAAAAGCCATTTTGATGATGTTGGTTCTTCCTATCCAGGAACAAGGGATGTCTTTCCATTTTCTGATATTCTCTTCAATCTCCTTTTTCAGAGTGTTGTAGTTTTCAGAGTAGAGGTCCTTTACCTTCTTTGTTAGATTGACTCCTAAATATTTCATTTTTCTGGGTGTTAGTGTAAAAGGGACTGAGTCCCCAATTTCTTTGTCTATTGATCTATTGTGTATAACAACATGATTGATTTTCAAACATTGACCTAGTATCCGGCTACGCTACTAAATTTGATAATTAAATCTAGCAATTGTTTAGTGGAGTTTTTAGGATCTTCTAGATATAGTATCATGTCATCAGCAAATAATGACAGTTTAACTTCTTCTTTTCCTATCTTTATTGCTTTTATTTCTTTCTCTTGTTTAATTGCAGTGGCTAATGTTCCCAGCACTATATTGGACAGGAGCAGTGACAGTGGACATCATCTTGTTCCTGATCTTAGTGTGAAAGATTTCATTCAGTTTTTGACCATTTAAGATGATGCTGGCTGTTGGTTTCTTACAAATAGCTTTTACTAGGTTGAGATACAGGCCATCTATTCTGAGTTTCTGAAGGGTTTTGATCACGCATGAGCATTGAATTTTGTCAAATGCTTTCTCTGCATCTATTGAGATGACCAAATGGTTTTTGTCGCTGAGTCTGTTGATACAGTGAATAATATTTATTGATTTACATATGTTGAACCATCCTTACATTCCTGAGATGAATTCAACTTGGCCAGGGTGTATGATCTTCTTGATAATTCTATGTATTCTGTTTGCCAGTATCTTGTTGAGGATTTTTGCATCAGTGTTCATTAGGGAGAAAGGCCTGTAATTCTCTCTCTCTCTTTTTTTTTTTTTTTTGAGACAGGGTCTTGCTTTGTAGTTCAGGCTGGCTCTGAGCTCACTATGTAGCCCAGGCAAGCCTTGAACTCAGCAATCCTCCTGTCTCTGCCTCCCGAGTGCTGGGATTACAGGCATGAGCCACCATGCCCAGCTGTAATTCTCTTTTTTGTGTTGGGTCTTTTTTTCCTTTTGGAATCAAGGTAATGGTTGCTTTAAGGAATGAATTTGGGAGTACTGCTTCCCTTTCAATTTCATTAAAGAGTTGGAGATGAAGTGGTATTAACTCTTCTTTGAAAGTTTTGTAGAATCCAGCGGTAAAGCCATTAGGACCAGGACTTTTCTTTGTTGGTAGATATTTTAATTATATGTTCGATTTCACAATATGATATTGGGGTATTTAATATTTTTTATCCTCTTCATTCAGCTTTGGAAGTTCATATGTATCTAGCAATCTTTCCATTTCTTCTACATTTTCCTTTTTTTTTTTTTTTTTTTGAGACAGGGTCTCGCTTTGTAGTTCAGGCTGGCTCTGAGCTCACTATGTAGCCCAAGCAAGCCTTGAACTCAGCAATCCTCCTGTCTCTGCCTCCCAAGTGCTGGGATTACAGGCGTGAGCCACCACGCCCAGCACTACATTTTCCATTTTATTGGAATACAAATTTTCAAAGTATGTGTTTACTATCCTCTGGACTTCCATTGGATCAGTGGTGATTTCCCCTTTTTCATTCCTAACAGCATGGATTTGAGCCTTTTCCTTCCTTTGTTTGATAAGGTTGGCTAGGGGTCTGTCAATTTTGTTAATCGTTTCAAAAAACCAACTCTTAGATTCATTGATTTTTTTGTATGATTCTCTTAGTCTCCATTGAATTAATTTCTGCCCTGATCTTTATAATTTCCTCCCTAGTATGAGTTTTGGATTTGTCTGATCCTCTTTTTCTAGTAGCTTGAGGTTCAGCATTAGGTCATTTATTTGAGCTTGCTTTATTTTCCTGGTGTGGGCATTTACTGCTATGAATTTCCCTTGTAGAACTGCTCTCATTGTATCCCATAAATTCTGTAAGCTGTACTGAGATTATCATTTAATTGTAAAAACTTTCTTTCAATTTCTTTCCTGATTTCTTCTCTGACCCATTGGTTGGTTAGCAGAGTATTATTCAATTTTCATGTGTTTGTGACCATCTTGGGATTTCTTTTGCGATTCAGCTCCAATTTCAAGGCATTATGGTCTGACAGTGTACAGGGGATAACCTCACTTCCTTTGTACTTACTTAAACATGTTCTGAACTAGTATGTGGTCTATTTTGGAGAATGACCCATGGGAAGCTCAGAAGAATGTGTATTCTGACTTTTTTTGATGAAATACTCTGTAGCATCTATTAAGTCCATTTGTTCAAAGGTTTGGTTCAGTTCAAGTGTTTCATTATTGATTTTTTTGTCCAGTTGATCTGTCTAGTTGTGACAGTGGGGTATTGAAGTCCCCTACTACTATTGTATTAGTGCTTATCAAAGTTTCATATCTTAATATTTGTTTTATATAGTTGGGTGCATTGGAATTTGGTTCATAAATGTTTATGAATGTCATTTCTTTGTCTTGGATTGTTCCTTGTAGGAGGATGTAGTGTCCTTCTTTGTCTTTCTTAATCAGTCTGGGATTGAAATCTATTTGTCTGCAAATAGGATAGCCACTCCTGCTTTTTTGCAGTTTCCTATCATGTGGAGAGTTGTATTCCATCCTTTTACTTTCAGTCTGTGGCTTTCTTTCTGAATTAGGTGTGTTTCTTGTATGCAGCATATTGTAGGATCTTGTTTCTTAATCCATTCTGCCAGTCTTTGTCTTTTAATTGGCCCATTGAGGCTATTAACATTAATGGTTACGACTGATATGGCCTGATTTATACCTGGCATGGTGTCATCTTATTCTTGGCTCTTTTATTCTTTGCTTTTCCTCTTTCCACTCAGTTTCATGTCTTGCTTCATAAATTCACTCTGCTAGGTCTCATGAGTTTGTGACCTTCATTGTTTTTCTCCAAAATATTCTTTAGTATATTTTAGAGTGCAGGTTTTGTAATTGAGAAGTTCTTCAGGTGTTTTTTGTCATGAAAGTGTTTTATTTCTCCATTGATTGTGAAAGACAGTTTTGCAGGATACATCAGTCTAGGTTGGAAGTTGTTTTCCTGCAATGCTTGAAACACTTCCCTCCAGGATCTCCTTATGATGAGCATTTGAGTTGAAAAATGTGCTGTGAACCTGATGGGCTTCCCTTTGTATGTGTTTGTTTTTTCTTTTCCCTAGCTGTTTTCAGTATTTTGTTCTTTTGTTGGATATCTGGAACCTTGATAATTATATGCCTGGGTGTAGATTTTTTATCATGGGCTTTTGGAGTTCTATATGCCTCGTTTATCTGTATGTCCAATTCTTTTCCTTTTCCTGTGAAATTTTCTGCCATTATATCTGTAAACAGTGTTTTTATGTCTTTTGCATTGTCTCCTGCTTCTTCACTGACTCTGATTAGCCTTATGTTATTCTTCTGTGAGTCATCTAGGAGCTGTTGGATTGATTTCTCATGGTTCCTTCCCATTTTCCATAAGTTATTCCTTTCCTGTACATTGTCTGTGAGCCTGTCTTCTAGGTCTGAAATTCGGTCTACAGCTTCATTCATCCAACTTCGCAAACTTTCATTCCCATTTTTGATCACCTGGACCTCTGCTTGAAGCTCTTTCTAATGTTCCATTGCTTTTTTTTTTTTAATCTGAGCTTCTGTGATGTTCCTGATCTCTTCTTTAATGAAGTCCTTCACTGTGGACAGCATGTCTGTTTTCATCTCAGAGATCAGTTCTGATTTCCATTTTAGTAGATCTGCTTTTGTTACCAGTTCAGAGAGTCCTGGAGATTGAGCCTCATTTTGCTCCATTTCCCTTTTCCCTGAATTCCCCTGTGGTGGTGATCTTTGTGCTTGGGTTCTTGAATTTTTTCTCATTTCTGTTATGCTGGTGAACACTGTAAATCACTGCACAACCTAAGTGCTGCTTACTCAGACTTGTACAAACAGGAATGGAGCTCCTACGAGGCTTCTGGCCTGAGTCCAATGGCAGGTAGGCTAGACTAGCCTGGGGTGGATGGATGTCCCATGGGGTGGCTGGCCTGGGTCTAGTGACAGGCAGGCTGCTTGTGGGTGACAGAAGTCACTGTGCTGCCTCTGAGGTGCTTACCCAGACTTGCCTAGGGTGGCTGGAGGTCCCGAGGGCAGCTGGTCTGTGTCTGGTGGTGGGCTGGCTGCTTGCAGGCAGTGGAAGTTGCTGCACAGCCTCTGATGCACTTACCCAGACTCACCCAGGTGGATGAGAGCTCCCAGGGGGCATCTAGCCTGGGTCCAGTGTCAGGCCAGCTGCTTGCAGGCAGCATAAGTCACTGCGTGGCCTCTGTGGTACTTACCCAGACTCACCAGGGTAGATGGAGGTCCCTGGGTAGGCTGGCCTGGATTAGGTGGTGGGCTGGGTGTTTGCAGGTGGCAGAAGTCACTGTGAAGCCTCAGCTGCATTTATCCAGACTCACCTAGGGGGAGTGGAGCTCCCAGGGGGCATCTGGCCTGGATCTGGTGGTGGGCGGGCTGCTTGCAGGCAGTGGAAGTCACTGCACAGCCTCTGGGGAGCTTAGCCAGACCTGCTGAGGTGGATGGAGGTCCCTGGGTCAGCTCTCAACCTTCTTTTTTTTTTTTTAAACAATTAGTTCATTAGTATATGTATATAGCACATAATGATTACACCTCTCATGGGAAGTTGGTACATATACATGATACGCCTTTGCGGCTCTTTTCATCCACTCTCCCTTTTCTCCTTCCTCTTCTACCCACCCCTTGGTTCTCATTCTTTTTTTTTTTTTTTTAACATGTTTGCAGCACATAATGCTTATTCTTTGTGTGGAGTTGGTGCATGGACAGAACATATCCCAATTCCCTTGTGGCCTCCCTTATCCTTTTCCTCTCTCCTATTCCTCTGTCTTTTCATCCCTTTGTCCTTTGAGAATGTTCTATTTCCCTACTTCCTACTGTCTTTTATTTTTATTTTTAGCCTGGGTTTCTCAGAATAAACAATGTGATATTTAAGCTTGCTTGTCAATTTCTTTTACTTAACATTATGATCTCTTAATATTATGATCTCCATTTTCCTACAAGTGATTCATTTGTCCTCCCTTATGACAGAGTAGTGCCCCATTGTGTGTAAACATCACATTTTCTTTATTCATTCATTTCTTGATGGATGTGTAGACAGTTTTCCAGATGTAGCTATTATGAATTATCCTGATATAAATATGGGTGTGCATATATCTCTATAATATAATGTCTATAACTTGTCCAGGAAGATATCTAGATAGCTGGGTCAAATGGAATTTCTTGTTTTGGAATTCTTAGTACTCTCAATACAGATTCTGTGGCAGTTGTACTAGCTTACATTCCCACTAACAATGTAGAAAGGTTCCTCTTTCCCTGCAGCCCTGCTAGCATTTGTTATAATTTGATCTCTTGACAGTGGCCATTTGTTCTGGGTAAGATGAAATCTCAGTAATATTTTTTGCATTTCTCTAAGCACCAGGGATAATGAGGATTTCTTCATATATTTATTGGCCATTTGTATTTCTGTGAAATGTCTATTTCAGTTTCCCATTTTTTTTTTTTTTTTTGAGACAGGGTCTCGCTTTGTAGTTCAAGCTGGCCCTGAGCTCACTATGTAGCCCAGGCAAACCTGGAAATCAGCAATCCTCTTGTCTCTACCTCCCGAATGCTGGGATTACAGGCGTGAGCCGCCATGCCTGGCACTGTGGCATGTAGTACTGAGTGCAAGTGGGTGTGAGTCACCATGCCCAGCATTGTATGTTACTGGGGTTACTGGGGATCAAACTCAGGACCTTGCACTTGTGAGGCAGGCGCCGGCACCACTGAGGTAAATCTCCAGCCCTGTTTCCCCATATTTTGATTGGGTCTTTTCTTTTGGGGATATAATTTTTTAAAGCTTTTTATTTATCCTAGATATTATCCTGTACCTGAGGAATTGCAAGTGAAAATATTTTTCCCATTCTGTATTTTTACTCTGTTGGTTGGTTCTTTTTCTGTGCAGATGCTTTTTTTATTTTTTAACTTGAGTTTATTGGTACATTTTAGGAATACATTATGATCACATTCCTCACTGAGAATCTGTACATGATAATAACTTGATTCTTATTTTTTCCAATTCTCCAGTCCTCCTTTTAGCATCTCCATCCCCTATATACAGAGGCATTGTTTATGGTTTTTCCTTTTTGTCATCAAATTTTTTCTTTTCCTTCTTTCCTTTCTCCTGCTCCCCTCCTGTTCCCTTTTCCTGTTGAACATTTTCTTCCTATTTCATAATATCTATCATACATTCTGGACCTCATTTAAGCCTTCAGTTTCTCATATTAGAGAAATAATATGGTATTTACACATCTGTGTTCTATTTATTTCACTTATGAGTATGCCTCTAGGTGCATCCATTAGGCTATAAATGTCTCTAATTTGTTATTCTTTATAGCTGAATAATACTCCATTTTAGGAAAAAAACCCTCCCCCTATCTTCTTTATCCAGTCTCTGGTTAATAGGCATTTGGGGTGTTTCCAAGATTTAGCTATTACAAACTGAACTTCTATAAACCTAGTAGTACATATGTTACTGTGGCATGATGGTTTTAATTCTTTCATGAATATAGACAGCAGAGAAATGGTAGGTTCAAATAGGACCTCTAATCCTAAGTTTTTTAGGAATCTCCACACTGATTTCCACAGTGGTTGCACCAGTCTACATTTCCACCAACAGTGAGGAGGGTTCCTTTCTCTCCACAGTCTTGCCAACATTTGTTATTGGTTAATTTCTTAATAAAAGCTCTTATTTGTGGTGAGATGGCATATCAATGTTGTTTTCCTTTGCATCTTTTAAATGACCAATGATATTGAACATTTCTTCATATGTTTCTTTGCTGCTTTTGATTCTTCTTCTGAAAAATGTCTTCATTTCATATGTCTACTTTTGAATTGGGTCTTTAAATTGGGGGGGCTGATTTTTAAAAGTTCTTTGTATATTCTAGATATTAGACCTTTGTCTGAGGAATAGCTGGTAAAATTATTCCCCACATTGTAGATTGTTTTTTTCACTCTGTTGGTGGTTTTTCTTGCTGTGCAGAAGCCTTTTTTTTTTTTTTGAGACAGGGTCTCACTTTGTAGTTCAGGCTGGCCCTCAGCTCACTGTGTAGCCCAGGCAAGCCTGGAGCTCAGCAATCCTCCTGCCTCTGCCTCCCGAGTGCTGGGATTACAGGCGTGAGCTACCACGCCCGGCACTGTGGTATGTGGTATTGATGGCTGGTGAGTTTGAGTCACCACGCCCAGCATTGTATGTGGTTACCAGGATTGAACTCAGGGCCTTGTGCTTGCAAGGCAGGTGCTAGAACCACTGAGCTAAATCTCCAGCCCCCCAGAAGCCTTTTAATAAGATGAGATCCCAGTTGTTAATTCTTTCTTTTAGTTTCCATGCTACTGACATTTTGATCATAAAGTCTTTCCCTATGCCAATGTCTCCAAAAGTTCTATCTAATCTATCTTCTAGCAGGTCTAGTGTTTCTGTTTTAACATTTAGATATTTAATGCACTTTAATTTCAGCTTAGTGTGTGTTGAAAGACGTAGGCCTACTTATAATCTTTGGCAGGTTAAAAACCATTTTTTTTTTTTAGCACCATTTGTTAAAAAGGCTATCTTCCCTCTACTGAGGGTATTTGGCTCCTTTATCAAAGATGAGGTAGCTTAGTGTGTCTTGAGTTCTTTCTGCATCTTCTAGTCTGTTCTGTTGATTCTCAAGTCTGTTTCTTTGCCAGTGCTATGCTATGCTGTTTTTATCACAGTGGCTTTGTAGTATAGTTTCAAGTTGGGTTAGAGAATTGCTTTTGCTATTCTAGGTCTCTTGCGGTTCCAGATGAATTTTTGGATTATTTTCTCTAGTTTTATAAAATATGTGGCTGAAATTTCAATTGTGAAATTGAATCTATATAATAGTAGTGGGAGTATGGCCATTTTGACAATATTGGTTCTTCCTATCCAAGAACAAAGGATGTCTTTTCATTTTCTGTTATCCTCTTTGATCTCAAATAAACAACTGAATGCTGAACCTCAAATTCCTAGAAAAAAAAGAGTAAGACTAATCCAAAGCTTACATAAGGGAGGATATTAAAAGATCAGAACATAAATTCATGCAATGGAGACTAAGAGAATGATATAAAAGTTCAAAAATTGAAGAGCTGGTTCTTTGAAAGAATAAATAAAATAGACAAACTTTTAGATAGCCTTTTCAAAAAAAAGAAAAGGAAAAAAATGGCTCAAATACATGCAATTGGAATGAAAAGGGTGAAACCACAACAGATATAATAGAAATCCAGAGGTCAGTCAACACCTACTTTGGGAGCCTGTACTCCAATAAGATGGAAAACACAGAAGAAATGGACAGATTTCTAGACACATATGCACTACCAGAGTTGAAAAGATAGAAAAATTCAAAACACCCCAATATCAATCAGAAATAGAAATATAATTAAAACCTACCAAAAATGAAAATTCCTGGTCCTGGTGGCTTCACTGATGAATTCTACAAGAAATTTAGGGAAGAGCTAATGCTGCTATTTCTCAAACTCTTTGATGAAATTGAAAGGGAAGCAATACTCCTAAATTCATTCTTCAAATCAACTATTTCCTAGATTCTAAAAGCAGATAAAGACCCAACCAAAAAAGAAAACTACAGCCTAGTCTCCCTAATGAACACTGAGGTAAAAATCTTCATAAGATACTGGCAAACAGAATAAGTATTATTATCAAAAATACCCTGACTAAATTAGATTCATCCCATGGATGCAAGGATATAAATCAATAAATGTAATGTACTATATCAACAGAATCAAGGACAAAAACAATATGATCATTAGATGAAGAAAAAGCATTAGACAAAATCCAACACTGATTCATGATTAAACCTTACAGAAAATTGGAATATATGGTTTTTATCTCAAGGTGATAAAAGCTATTTATGGAAAACTAAAGCCAGCATCATACTAAATTGCAAAAAACTGAAATCTTTCATGCTAAGATCAGGAACAAGACAAGGATGTCCACTGTCACCACTCCTATTCAGTATACTTCTGGAGACATTAGCCAGATAAATTAGACAAGTGTCAAGAGACAAATGCCATCTTTCAGCTAAGAATGTGGCCTTGTTAGGCAGGGTGATCCTACAAGGAATAAATACAGCAAGGATTGGGACACACAGACCATAAAACCTGTGGCAGTGAACAACCAGATGCATCCATCCCACTAGGAGGAGACTTTTGACTCCTCCAAGTACCAGCCGTGAACCTTGGCTGGGCAGATGCCTATACTGCTGCTGGAGGCATTGCATTGGGGGGAGGTTCCCTTCTTTTTAGGTTGAAAATTAATTCCTAGTATTAAGGAAGGAAAATGTCTGCCATAAAAATAATTGATTCCTTATAGAGAATGTTGAAGGTCCCCAGTAAATTTTTTTGTTTTTGTTTTTGATTTTTGAGACAGGGTCTCGCTTTGTAGTTCAGGCTGGCCCTCAGTTTACTATGTAGCCCAGGCAAGCCTTGAACTCAGCAATCCTCCTGCCTCTGCCTCCTGAGTGTTGGGATTACAGGCGTGAGCCACCACACCCAGCACTGTGGTATGTGGTATTGATTGCTGGTGGGCGTGAGTCACCACACCCAGCATTGTATGTGGTTACCAGGGATCAAACTCAGGACCTTGTGCTTGTGAGGCAGGCACCAGAACCACTGAGCTAAATCTCCAGCCCCCCAGTAAATATTTTTGATGAATGGTGTCTTTGCTATGGGTAATGTTGTGAACATGGGTGTTGGGTAATCCAGAGATTTTGTTTATAGGGAGAAAAAGCTGCTTCTGATCTTCCTGATTTCCCTGTTGTGTTCCTATAAGTGAGCTGTCCCTAAAGCTCTAGTTGAACAGCAGATATTCCACCCCTCCTCCTTTTTTTTTTCCTCCCTGATGAGAGTGGAGGAGGTGGGCTTTTCTTCCTACTTCATTCTGAGACCATAATGGTATTGTCTGGCACTTTTCCTCATTGGTGGCCAGGCAGCACAGAATATGTCCTCAGTGCATGCAGTTCACTCTCTCTCCCTTGTTCTGTACTTCCTGGCTGCCATGAGGTGAGCAGTGTCCCTCTGCTGTGCCACACTGCCAGTTGTTTGGCCCTGGAGCTAGTGACTATAGACTGAAATTCTGAGACTGTGATCCAAATAAAACCTCCTGCAAGCTTTTGGTGCGGGGCATTTTGTCTCAGCAGTGGGAAAGCTAGAAAGTAATCACTAGGCCCATCTCTGAGGACATCTCCCTGCCTTAGACTTCTTGTCCTTACACTTCCAACATGTACCCTAAAATTTTCAGTTTTTCTCAGTGCTAGCTCATAGATCTTTCTATTTACTCTTCTACCCACCAAGCTCTTGCCTTTTTTTTTTTTTTTGAGAGAGAGGGTCTTGCTTTGCAGTTCAAGCTGGCCCTGAGCTCACTATGTAGCTCAGGCAAGCCTCAAACTCACAGCAATCTTCCTGCCTCTCTGCCTCCTGAGTGCTAGGATTATAGGTGTGAGATACCACACCTGGCATTGTGGTGTGTGGTGCTGATTGCTGGTGGGCATGAGTCACCATGCCTGGCATTGTGGTATGTGGTACTGGTGATTGTACGCAGGATGTTGTGCTTGCGAGGCAGACACTAGAACCAATAAGCTAAATCCCTGGCCCATTTCGTTTTTTCCTCTTCAAGGCAGACCTCATGGTGTCTAAACAATATTTGAAAAGCTCTGCTGCAGACAGGGTTCATCCAATACACTTGATCCTTCCTGTCTGGAAAATCTGCCTTTCCCTGAGTGATCACCATTGTGAGACTGATCACTATCACTTTAAAGTTCAAAATCGATCCCACTTATACTGGATTTGTGGTCAGCTCCAGCTCCATGCACCAGTGTGTTCCTCATTTCCTACATCATTATCCTGTATTTTCTCTCTGAATAAGCCCCATGCAGCTTAGGCCATGGACTACTCAGTCTACTTTCTCCCACACTATTCACATGGACTTCAAATTTCTTTCTTTTCTTTTCTTTCTTTTTTTTTTTTTTTTTTTTTGAGACAGGGTCTCGCTTTGTAGTCCAGGCTGGCCCTGAGCTCTCTATGTAGCCCAGGCAAGCCTCAAACTCAGCAATCCTCTTGCCTCTGCCCTCTGAGTGCTGGGATTACAGGCTTGAGCCACCACGCCCAGCATTTATGGTATGTGGTACTGATTGCTGGTGGGTGTGAGTCACCATACCCGGTATTATTGTATGTGGTTACTGGGGATCGAACCAGGTACCTTGCACTTGCCAGGCAGGCACTGGAACTACTGAGCTAAATCTCCAGCCTGGACTTCAAGTTTCTATACTTTCCTCAAACTGAGGCCTCCCAGGTGAGTCAGCAGATGTCCTGGGCTCCCCATTCATGGTGGAATTAGTAAAAGGGAATTTCTAAGTGACAAAAACAGCTACACTGGGCATTTACTGGTTAACTGTGTCATTAGGCAACTAAGGGTTAACTGGATATCTGTGCTCTTTGTAGAATGCCCCTGAGCAGCCATGACAATTCTGCAATGTGCCACCAAAGGAGCGTGGTGGACTCAAAGTACCGTCAGAACTCTTTGCTCTCCCCTCCCCAGTTCTGCTTTGTGTAAACCCTGCTTGCTGTGTTCCCAGGGAAACTCCGATGGAATTAAGCCTCCTAGATGTAAAGATATAAATAACCAATCAGAGGCTGCCAAATACTCTACTTCTACTTCTGTACGTCCTGCTTGTGACCCTATGAGACTCCTGGTTCCCCAATATTCTGGGCCTGACTTCTTTGTGGAAAGATCCCTATGAGTCAGTGGGTGTAAATAAAGCTGTTCACTACCTCCACACCTCTGGGTGCCAGCTGTTCCCAGCTTTGGTATTCGGCAATGCTAGAGGCTACCAGACGGCAACTTTGCACTAAAAAAACCTTCAGAGACTGCATTCATCCCTCCTTTCCTTTCTTCTTCCTGTTATACAGAAAGTGATTTCCTTCCTGTGAGACAGAAGAGGTGCCAGCCTCCCAGGTATTACACGTCCTGAAACGTTTTTCCTCATAGTTAAACTCTAGTCCTGATGGCCCGACCCAGCCTTGCCAGTCATTCATAGCGGCCTCTCCCTCTCTCCCTGAGGCAATCAACATCTTTCACTCTAAACATTTTCATTCTAAAAATGCTTAAACACATAAAGCAGCAGTTAGGACGATATAATTCCTACATGCCCGCAACTCTGCTTTCACAGTTATTATCTGACGTGTTGATGCACCATGTCTTTGACCCCTCAATTAAAATTAAATATCTCCGCACCTACCTCTGAGCTGAGATGGTTGGTAACCTTCATCAAGGACTCACAGCTTTAAATACATATTACCTGAGGACCACATTTCTCCATAGCAGTGGGACATGGTGCTGGTGATTTGGAGTGTGGAACCATTGGCAATGTGTTCTGGTCTGTCTTTGAGTGACAACACATAAAAAAAGAGTATTTGCAAATTCAGTGCCAGATGCTTCAGACCTGTCATCACAGTAACAATACTAAGAACCAAAAAAGTAGAAATTTATACATGCTACAAATACCGAAGAATCCTATGTCAATAGTTTCAAATATTTGGAAGAAAATTGTTTTTTCCTGTCATACTTTTTTTCCACTCCTTGACAACATGTCATGAAAAGTGAATGGTTACACAGATGTCGACATCGTTAGTCATGGAAGAAATGCAAATCGAATCTAGACTCTAGAGTCTATGAGAGAAACTGTGCACTGACTGGGAGGCTAAGAATGAAAAGTCAGAATAAATTATTGAGAGATAGAAATCTGGAGGCCTAAGGTAAAATTTGGCTGATGGAAATGTAAAATGATAATTCTTTTGGAAAACATTTTGGCAAATCTAAGTGTGACACATAGAGGTGGGCCCTGAACTAGGAGTTCCTTTCCTAGGAACAGACGCAAACGAAATGAAAACACCAGTCCACAGAAGCTTGCATGTAATTTTTTATAGGAAAAGACAAACTAAACAGTAAATAAAACAAAAGAGAAAAAAGAAACCGATTCCCCCAAATCAAACAGAGAGAGAACAGAGTCGAAAATTCCTGCATGTTGCGGAGTTTGGTTAATTTCTTTTCAGCACTTGTAGCTGTGGAATCCGCACTGTGGAAGCAATGGAGTCGCAGTGTGGCCTGCTGGCTTTGGGCCTTCTGTTGCGTGGAGGCCGAGTATCTCCTGCCTCTCTGGCTGCGCAGGCAGAGTCAGGGTCCCTGCTTTTTGCCTCAGTTCCAGGCCAGTGGCCCCTCAGGGCCCCAGAGCCAGCTCCTCCTGTGTACCTGGGAATGTGTTAACATGTCCCGACTAGGTTGGTGGCTGGGAAAACCAAAGAGACCCCTGAATTACGTCTTGGAAGCGGGCAGTGAGGAAAGCCAAGCAGTCCCCAGACTCAGCCACACCTTCTCAGAGCATGCAGCCCGGCTTCTTCTCTGGCTTCTCACCGCTGGGGTGGGACGCTGTGTCTTCCACAGCAGGGTAGGCTTCCCAGGTCTCTGTGAGTGATGCTCCCCAGGTTCTCAACGGTCTCTTGTGCTGGGTCCCTTCAGTGGACAGCCTTGGGGGTTCTGGGCAGTGTGGGTGTTTGACCCTATGCCCAGTGCGGCTAGTCTGCGTCCTTGGGGCTGCAGTGCCCTGCCTGGGCAGCCTTCCGGACTCCTGCTCGGAGCTCGCACAGCCTGCAGCTGCCCCACTCTGGGTGTGTCTGTGCTCCCGGGTTGATTCGGCCCCGGAGCCAGGAACAGCAGGCCAGACCAAAACACTTTGTTCTGTCCTCTCCTGTCCGCACTTCTTCACACGTGGCTTTCCTGGGTTTCCTGGACTCCTGGATCTTGTCTTCTCTTGCTCCTGTTTAAGTAGCTGTTTTTTTTTTTTTTTT
>PVIC010012864.1:0-39019 GCA_004025085.1 Thryonomys swinderianus | reverse complement strand
CCCAAAGAGATTATTTTGGCTTCATCAATTCATGTGAGAAACAAGGCCAAGTGTAGTAATGCAAGAGGCAAGGTGCCCTTTCCTTTTGATTCAGGTGAAAACAGGACTTAACATGTAGGTAGACAAAACCCTATGGGAATGTTAAGGACAACAAGTATCTAACTCATGTGAAATGGCTAATCATTGTTTTTTAAGTGTTTGTTGTATGGAGGCAGTTGTGTACCCCACACCATTTTTATAGTGAGGACTAAGGGTACTGGGGATATGTCTGTGCCTCTGCCCCCATTTCCCGAGACAGAGCTCCACAAATTCTTGTTAGGGTTGGCAGCAGAGTCTTTTGTTCCGAGGTTTGGTGTTTAACATTCATTTGCTTTGTGATGGCTCATTGCTAATGTATAGAAATAGAACTCTCTGTGTGTTGATCTGTTACTTCAAAGAACTCTTAACGGTCCTGGATCACAAGTGCTTAGGAACATGGAGTGATAGTGCTGGGCTCCTGGAGAAGGGTTGGAGATTGAGTTAATAATTGACCATGTTTGTGTTATTGAGGCCTCTCTAAAAGTCCTGGAACTTTGGGGTTTAGAGAGCTTTGGGTTGCTGTATACACAGAGGTAGCTGAAGGATGGCTCACCTAGAAATAAGAGCTTTAAGCCCCTTCTCACATACCTTGCTGTCCACATCTCCTCATTGGCTGTGCTCTTGTATCCTTGATAATCTCACTTATAATTAATGAGTAAATATAGGTAAATATTTCCGAGCTCTTGAGTTGTCCAAGCAAATTAATCACATCTAAGAAAAGGGATCATTAGAAACCAATTTGTAGGTGCCAAACCGGTGCTTGAGATCAACGTATGAAGTAAAAATTAGTCTTGCATAGTTGAGCTCTCACCCTGTGGGAGCTACTGCAGCTGGAATTGGATTAAATGGTAAGAATTGCAGAACTGCTTGGAGTGTGGAGAACATTCTCCCTACGACTTATCAGTCTGATGGCAGAGGAAGTACATCTGGACTTAGAATTCTATGCTGTTGGTCTGACTATATTGTCTTATTTTTATGCCAGTACCAGCTTTAATAAAGTTGCTTTGTAGTAAGTTTTGAAATTGGTAAGTGTAATTCTACTAAAATTATTTTTCTTTTTCAAGATATGGGATGCTGTGCAATTCTGTATAAATTTCAGGATTAGCTTTTCCATTTCTCTAAGAATAGCTTGTTGGAATTTTGATAGGAAATGTGTTGACTTGGATTTTTTGGGGGAGTATTACCGTTTTACTAAATTTTTCAGTAAATTAATATAGTATTCCTTTCTCCTTATTCTGTTTTTTTTTTCCTTTTTTTTTGAGACTGGGTCTCGCTTTGTAGTTCAGACTGGGCCCTGAGCTCACTATGTAGCCCAGGCAAGCCTGGAACTCAGCAATCCTCCTGTCTCTGCCTCCCGAGGTCTGGGATTACAGGCATGAGCCACCACGCCCAGCACTGTGGTGTGTGGTATTGATTGCTGGTGGGCGTGGGTCTCCACACCCAGCATTGTATGTGGTTACCGGGGATCGAACTCAGGACCTTGCGCTTGTGAGGCAGGCGCCAGAACCACTGAGCTAAATCTCCGGCCCACCAGTTTTTAAAAATACTTTGATATTTTATTTGCAAGTTTGATAAATTAGTTCACTAGTGCTAACATTTGTATTGTGAATTCCTCAGGATCTACAAATACAGATAACCTTATTTCTTTATTTCCAATATAGATGCCTTTTCTTTCTTTGTCATGCTGAGTTTCTTTGTCAGTCTGTCCTGATTCATCTTTTAGTATACTGTTGAAGGGGAGTGGTAAAAGAAGGCATCCATATGTTGTTCTTTATCTTAGGGTTAAACTTTCAATCTTCTGTATTGATTGAATGTGATATTAACTAGTATATACATTGCTTTTATATTAGCACTTCATATATCCCACTATTCATTTGAGATACACATGTTAAATATGTAGAGAAGTTCAGAGATTTGTAAAGCAAATGTCATTATACTTTCTTCTTGTACTTCGGGACAATTTTGGAAAAACTGCATCAAATATGGGAATTAGAGTAATTCACTCCTACCACAACAGTCAGCCAAAGCAAGCTTAATGCCCATGACTGGAAAATAGTGGCTGTTGATATGCAGAAGTCTCATGGAACAGCATATAATTACAGAACTAGAATCAGCCTCTTGTTTTTTTTTTGTTTTTTTTTTGAGACAAGGTCTCGCTTTGTAGTTCAGGCTGGCTCTGAGCTCACTATGTAGCCCAGGCAAGCCTCGAACTCAGCAATCCTCCAGTCTCTGCCTCCCGAGTGCTGGGATTACAGGCGTGAGCCACCACTCCGCCTCTTGTTTTGAGCTCCATTTGGAAAGGGTCAGAAACTGGGGTAGTTTTGTTTGAAACGTGTAAACAGGAACACAGTAAGGGATACATAGAGTATTTGTAGTATCAGATAAAAAAGGTATTTTTGTTTTGTTTTAATTTAGGCAGACTCAGATGGTTTTTATAGGTCCAAGATAAAGGAAGAACTTTCTTCGAGTTAGACATCCTGAAGTGTAAGGTGTTTCTCCCATCACCAACAGGTGAAAGCCAAATTGAGATGGCTCACCAGAGATAGCATGGAGTAGGGGACAGGTTTGTTAAGGTGCTTCCACATCTAATATTCTGTCATCTTCAATGTAAATCATGGGGAAGAAGAAATCAAGAACCCTTGTCTTCACTAATGACCAGTCTTACTTTTCTCATTCAGCAGTGGTAACTTGCTACAGGAAGCAGATCTGTGGATGATAATCCATTGTCAGCATACCGACTCAGGAGTAAAGAAACCAAATGCCATTGGGATGAAAAGAGGAAGCAGAGCTTACCTCTTAATGCAAGGGACTGGGGAGGCAGGGAAAGCGAACCACACAAAAAAACAGACTCAAAAGTATAGTTTTTGAAGGAATTTTTTTTCACATGCAGAATAAATAACCAGGACAGGGATAGGGGCTGGCCTTTTTTTGTTTCATTTTTAAATCTATAAGAAAACATTTTTATCTCTGCCAATGTGAACCTCTTAAATGTGTTCCAGAAATTATTTTTTGAGTAGCTATAAAGAATTGGTAGCAATATAACACAAGTTTCAAGTTTTAAATATTGGAATAAGACTAGGGTGACTTAAAGCTGAAAATCGGATTTTAGTCAGCCTCAGAGAAAACCACATATCCTCAGGAAATGAGGTTGGTCAACATGTGGTGTTTTCTGCTTCCTTCCTTTCATTCTACCCTGGGTTCTGACTTCTTCCTTTGTCCTACACGAAGTGTCCATCACATGGGAGGGAAAGGGCAGAAGTAGCTAGTGGTTCTCTCTGACACCCTTGGCATGGCTTAGAGCCACTTAAAAGCCAAGGAAGTAATAAGACTCTTAATGTGATAGTAAAAATGATTACCACTTTTGAGTCCTTTAATGTGCGAGGGACTGTACTGTAGTGTTCTTCCTGAACTTAAATAGACAATTTCCTAGGAGATTTATAGATTTAAGTAAATCAGAAATAGATTGGTGGCCCATCATATGTAGGTCTGTTAGTTTTTGAGAATCATTTGGCTTAAGTAAAAAGAACTGTGACGCAGGCAGAAATATATTGGGCATTACTTCCTGCTTCTGCACTTGTGGTAAGGGTTACTAATACTCATTTATTAACTGCTGGTGAACTTAGACCAGCAATCTTTTATATATATTTTTTTAATTGGCAACTCTGTCAACTTACTGCTTTTCAAATCCCTGTTCCTTATGTGTCCTTTAGTTCATTCTTAACTGCCAAACAAAATAAGACAAAGTGAACCTCTCTATTTCGCAATGTTGCTTACTCTTTGGCATCTTACCCTAAGCCCCTCCTGTGTTAGGAGGTTAAAGTAGAACGTATGGTTCAGCCTTCCCACCATCATACGAGGGGCAAAGGATTTAGCTCAGGGGAGCTGCTGTCTGCATTCCAACTGCAAGCTTGTGAGTTTGATCCCCAGTATTGTGGAAACAAAAAAAAGTATTTAAAATTTCGGTATTATCACATAATAATATGTGAGTTAGAATTTTCATATATCCAAAGAAATAGTGGTATGTTGAAAAGATAATCTGTGTGAGCATGCTAATTATAGGCTTAGTCACAACAGCAAGGATATAGCCTCAGCCTAAGTGCCTGTTAACTCAGGAATAGATTAAAAAAAAAGTGGTATATGTACTTCTGAATACTACTTAGCCCAAAACATCAGCAACAAAAACAAGTAAAAAAAGGAAATGGTTTGAAACAACATGGGTGAACTATGTTAAGTGCAATAAGCCAGGCAGAGAGACATAGATACCATGATTTCACTTTTACATGGGATCTAAAACACTAGACCCACAGTTAAGTAGGGAGTAGAGGTTGGACATAGTGATAGGAGGGACTGAGATACTGATCAAAGGACACAATATCTTACTTAGAAGAGTAAGTTCGAGGGAGCGATTGCATAGTAATAGAGTTTGAGGCCAGCTTGGGTTAGGGAGCAAAACCATGTCTCAAAGAGTAGAGTTGTATTTTGAAAATGGAGTAGATTTTAAGTGTTTTTATTACAAAAGTAAGGATGTGAGGCAGTGTGTAATTAAGGCATTTCACAATATCATCATGAATGTTATTAGAACATCATATTGTATATAATAAAAATGTAATTATTTTTACAATTAAAGAAAGAAACCTGACTCATGATAATCTCCCATTTATTTTGCTTAGGGAAAAGTTAACCATCGGATGCCGCCAACTGGTGGAGATGGAGTGCGCCATGCAGCAGTGTAACGCATCTGTCCACATGAGGGCTGACAGTGGGGGATGGGGTGAAGACATGTTCAACTGCAGGACCTAAGTGCTGTCACCTCAGAGAAACTGCATTCGTCTTTGAACTTCGGAGGCGTTTGTCTTTATAAGTAACAGAGTAACTTTCAACTTGGTCACTTTTTTTTTTTTTAACCAAACCCAAGAGAAGTTTGAGAAGTATTTCCTAGGTATAAAAAAGTGACTGTTACTGACAGTCTCATTGAAGCTCTAAAAAGCCTAACTGGAGTAAACTGTGCACTCAGCTTTCCTGGAATTGACAGTATCTTCGTACCTTTATCCTGATTCCAAGCCAGTATCTCTAAGGAAAAGAGCCATCTTTCTAATCCTAGGGCAGGAGCCACAGTGACCACTGAGGGAGGCCCAGGCTATAGTGTTACTGATATGGTCATGTGACCAGATACTAAGCATGAGGACCTGACCATGTTCACATTCCACAAATGAAATCTCATCCAGAGTTGTATTTTAATGAGCAGTTTTTTAATGTAGATATGGTAGAACACCACCGTCCCCACTTCCCTCAGGGCAATGAAAGTAGAATTTTGTATCATCTACTTCCTATACAGCCTCTCCTCTGAGCTTCAAACTTCACAGTGGATTCCTAGTATGGAAGAGCAGGGAAGAGCAGGACTGCTGTGCTGAGTTGCCTTGAAATGCAAAGCAGCCTGGAGTTTTGGAATTAGGTGGCAGTATTGACGTTTGCTCCTGACTAAAGACAAGTGTTTGACTTCTTACTTGTACAGTAAGTTTGAGATCTTTGTTTACTGAACTGTATTAGGCTTTTGTTAACACATAAAATCAAATCTGGCTTTGTTATAAATGTTAATTTATTTTTAAAAAGCAATAAACTTATTTTCATTAAGATGTTGCTTTGCATTTTACTTCCAGTGTTTCTGAGAACCATCTGTACCGTAAAAGTGGCTTTCTCTACTAAAGAGAACTGGTGCAGGATGTTCCTTAGTAGTTGGTGTCAGATCTGCTAAGCTTTGCGTTTGCCAGGTTAGGTAAACTGTACCAGGTGAGGAAACGAAGTATAGGACTCAGAAGTGCTGCCAGGGCTGTGGGTCCTGGGGTGCCCAGGAATCTTGAGGAACACTGTGGCCTTCCCCTAGAACCCAAAATTACGCATCCTCATTGAGCCCCACCCCTAGGTACTTCTAGTTGATACTGAATTTTATTTTGCTCTGTGTTGTTACTTGAAATGTTGGCTTTCGTGAAATTCTGTATCATTTTATTTTCACACATTTTACTCTTATCCACATGGGCTGTCTTAGTCTTAGACGGTATGTCTTTTACTTTCCACATTAATTCACGTCATTTTATTTCAACTGTTTTATTCTGGTATGCAGATGTTCTTTTTTAGTTTCCTATTCTTTAGTTTGCTTTACAAACATTGTTTTAGATAGTTTTCCTTTTACTCGGGACTTCCCTCTTTTGTTGTCTTCTTTGATGATGTTAAACTATTATTTTATACTTGCTCTCCAACACAGGGACTGAGGGGACCTTTTTCTGTCTCTGGCTTTCCATTTAGGGTTGGAGTAGCTCCTGTGACTCATGTACCATGAGCCCCACCTTAACACACTTGATCTAAGTGAAAGAATGATCATATCCTTCAAAAAAGAATGTTTAAGTTCATGTGATTGGAGAAGCTATAATCATGCTGCAAAGCGGAAAAAGCACAATGGAGTCAGACCAGAGGAGGAGCTTGGGCACAATATTCTTCTTGATTTTGTTAGAGTGAGGAGCTAGTGGTTACTATAAGGAGCACCCAGGATGTTATTCTAATGGAGGAGCAACATGCCGTGCATAGGCAGGATATTCTATGGAGGGTCCTACCCCATGGTTTCAAAGTTATCCGGTCTTGCCTTATATTTTCAAGAGATGACCTTTTTTGAGACAGTCTTGCTGTGTAGCCCAGGCCAGCCTTGAACTCATAGCAGTATCCCTGCCTCTGCCTCCCGAATGCTGGGGTTATAGGTGTGCCCCACCACAGCCAGCAAATTTATCTCAAATCCAAATACATCTCCCGCTCTGAGGAAATGATGCTGCTTATAATACCTGGGATTTAGACTGAACATGTAGTCACCCTCATATTTGGTGGCTCTTAATCTATCCTGCTAATAAATGACCCAGTGAATGCCAAGCGTGGTGGCTCACGCCTATAATTCCAGCCTTCAGGAGGCAGTGGCAGGAGGATTGCTGAGTTCCAGGCTTGCCTGGGCTACATAGTGAGCTCAGGGCCAGCCTGAACTATAAAGTGAGACCCTGTCTCAAAAAAAAATAAAAAAAAGAGGAATTTTCTCTCTAGCTTACCCAAAAGTGCTAAACCATCTGAAATGAGCTTCAAGAAAGGACATGTCCCTTTTTACCTTACTCTAATCATACAGAGGACTCATTCTTATTGGCCCTAACTAAGTGTGGAGTAGCAAAGGCTGAGAAAGGACTGGGTAGAGAAAAGTCCTAAAGTTGATGAGCAACACTGAGCCAAGCTAGTAGCAGAGAGTTGTGTCCTCTTTCTAGGTTCTGACTGATAATTCTCAAGAACTGTCCTCAGGGGCTGGGGATGTAGCTCAGGTGGTGCCACACCAACCTTGGATGCACAAGGGCCGGAGTTTGATCCTTGGTACTGCAAAAAACAAAACAACAAAATTCTTTTTTTTTTTTTTTTTGAGATAGGGTCTTGCTTTGTAGTTCAGACTGGCCCTGAGCTCACTATGTAGTCCAGGCAAGCCATGAACTCAGCAATCTTCCTGCCTCTGCCTCCCGAGTGCTGGGATTACAGGTGTGAGCCACCATGCCCGGCACTGTGGTATGTGGTATTGATTGTTGGTGGGCATGAGTCTCCACGCCCAGCATTATATGTGGTTACCAGGGATTGAACTCAGGACCTTGTGCTTGCAAGGCAGGCACCGGAACCACTGAGCTAACCCTCCGGCCCCCTGGTGAAGACTCTTACTCAAATATTTACCCACTTTAAGGCTGGGTTGTTGGGGCAGAGGCCAACACTCAGACACAAGCACAGGACAGGCCAAGGGTCTGAGGGCCAATGATGGCAAACAACCAACCCTATTTTATTGTTATTACAGTGTTGACTGTTACATCTAGGTCTCATGCATGCTGTGCAAATTATTCTGAACCTCGTCCCTCTTAAGACCTTTCAGTTTTTAATATTTTAAGATAAAGCTAGGTTAAATTTCAAGGAGCAGACTGGCCTTATCATCCTTCTGCCTCACCCTTGCAAATAACAGGTGGTAGTAGCAGACCTAGACACACCATCTTGCCTGGCTTTCAATTTTAAGAAATGAAAGTACAAATCCATCCTCACACACTTTTCCAAGTACATACCTTTAAAGGATTAGCATCTTTTCTCTGAAGACAAGTATGTACTTCAGGCTGGCCTCTAACTCACAGGGATCGAAGACTGGGATTACTGGAGTGTACTACCATACCCAGCGATATTTAGTCCCACTTAAGAGTAACAAAATACTTGTTTTAATATACAAGATAGATTGTAAAGATCCGGGAGCAACGTTAGTGAACAGGAGGCTTTGTAGTATTGGTTGGCTATGTTGTATTTGATGTCAAATTTTAAATAATAACTCAGCCCCTTGGAAATTTCATTCCTCAAAAGTATTGTGTGCCCTAATTTTCCAGGTTAAATTTTTATTACAATACTGTTTACTTATTTTGAGTAGCCAGACACTGCCGCTTTTGGGTTCTTCTCTTTCCCCAGGACATCAGCCTTTTAAATATATAGTTTAATGACTGGGTTTTTCTTACTCTTGTTAGTCTATTACTTTAAGATTCAAACTTCTGGTTTTATTTTTACTTTTGCTTCTTGCAATGAACTCTTTTAACCTACAGATACTGAAATCAAAGAAACATATCTGTAGGACCAAATTTGTGGCTTTGTCTTACCCAGGAGTTATTAGTGTTTTCTTGCTTTTCTTCCTCTTTTACAGAATTAGGGAACTCTAGTGTTGCAAAATCTACTGCTGGGACTCTTCTCTGCCTATTTCAAGAACTGTGATGTCTAGACAATTGCTGGTTAAATACCTGATTTGTTGATTAGACAAATTAATTTAGAATTCTAGCATTTTACTTGATATCCCCAAATCCAGGAAGCCTTCCCAGGATTGTTATACAGGAAACTAAAATATTCTGAGTTATGGAAAGTGCAAACACACCCACACTAAAAAGACAAAAGATCAGAGCAGCACAATGAAAGTTATCATAAGAGAAAATTCATGCTTGACTACAGCCAGAACTGGTTAATTAGAAGCATGTTTTGTCAACATTTTAGAAAATCTAGTATGTTTTACTGACTTTTGCAATTAAATGTGATGTCACAGTATCTCTATTCTGAAACTCATACCAAAAAAACAAGGTCAGATATACCCCGTGTTTTAAATTATGCTGAAAACTATGCCATTTCCGCCTTCCCTGAAGGAAAGGTAACTTTTTTTTTTTTTTTTTTTTTTTTTTTCTTTGAGACAGGGTCTCGCTTTGTAGTTCAGGCTGGCCCTGAGCTCACTATGGAGCCCAGGCAAGGCTTGAACTCAGCAATCCTCCTGTCTCTGCCTCCCGAGTGCTGGGATTACAGGCGTGAGCCACCACACCTGGCACTGTGGTATGCAGTATTGATTGTTGGTGGGCGTGAGTCCATGCCCAGCATTGTATGTGGTTACCAGGAATCAAACTCAGGACCTTGCATTTGCGAGGCAGGCGCCAGAACCCCTGAGCTAACCCTCCAGCCTGAAAGGTAACTTTTTAGACATGGATAAATGCTAACTGCCCTGTTTTTATTTCTCCTGTATGGAAATACACATTCAGGAAGCTTTGTTAAAACCATGCTTTTTCTTACACACCACACTCCATTTGGCACTAACGGTAATGGAGGGAAACCTTGGTACAAAGTACCCCTATGCATTACGTGCATGGTCCACATCACATAAAAATGAGAAGGAAGTTCAAGGACTTTAGTGCTGCATCCTCAACTAAAACTTTATTTCCTTGAAGAGAACATACACAGATCCATGTAAAGAACAGTCACCGCATTAGGCAAATCCAAATCTGCTAACCTGCTAGTTTGAGTCCAGAATCAAATCAGATATAGACAATTAGTTAGGAACTACACTTTAACCAAGTCAACAGACTTCTGCTCTTGGTGGTCCTTTGTGAACCACATGAGAGAAATGAGGCGGCAAGCTACCCAAAGTATTTGAAGAAAATTACCTAATTTTTTCCTAACCTAGTTAATCACTGAATGAACAGCTACCTCATCCCAGGTGGCCCATTAGGTTCCCATGTGCTTCATCAGTGAAAAAATACCTTTCTTATTTCAGATGCAAGGTGCTAGGTGAGTATTTTCACAAATACCTTAAGGTAATTCTTATGGCAAACCCCCCATTTTAGTAATAAATGATTACACAAGCAACATTTAAATATTAATTCCATGGTGCAAGGATTTCCTGCAAAGTACCTTTAATGTGTTTGCATCCACAGCAAGCATTAAGATGTGCTAATTTTGGCACCATAAGTTAGGTGTGTAGCACTACACATGAGATAACAAGTCATCTCAACTAGTATTTACCCATGAATAGAAAAACTGAACAAAAACATAATTCTGATAAAGGCTACATTCACAGACCCAATTTTTTTTTGAGACAGGGTCTCGTTTTATAGTTCAGGCTGACTCTGGGCTATGTAGCACAGGCAAACCTCAAACTCAGCAATCCTCCTGCCTCTGCCTCCCAAGTGCTGGGATTATAGGCGTGAGCCACCACGCCCGGCATTATGGTGTGTGGTCATCGGGGATCGAACTAAGGACCTTGTGCTTGCTAGGCAAGCGCTGGAACCACTGAGCTAAATCTCCGGCCCTTAGTCATTTTTTAAATAAAGGGCTTCTCTTTAGAACTGTTTTACTATGAAAAATAAGAACAGGAATTACTTAGAAAATAAAATACTTCAATGTTATTTACTGGTATATATTAAATGTCTTGGTAAATATACCCTTAAGTCAAAATGTTTCAAATACCAAAAATCACTATGTTATTGTTCAGCAACTCCATTCAAATAAACATTGGTTCTGGGTTCTCAAGAAAATAATAAATAAAAATGCAGCTGAGGCAAACGCTAGCAAGTTTGCATTCTGAACTTTTCAAGGAAACACCCCACTCTGCATCCTTTAAGACTGCCGCTCTGCTTCAGTAACTTGAATCTGCCACATTTACTTCAACAGGTAAAGCACTCTGCTGAGAATATAAAAAGTTATAAAAAGGCAATCATAAAAGATTAAATATTGGTAGACATGTCAGCTTTCTTTTAATAAAAACAAAAATAGTCACTGTCATCTATTTAAATAAGTATCTTTTGTTATAGAGTGTTCCAGTTATTGAAAAAGGGCCCTTAAAAAACCCAACTGCCTATATCTTTAAACCCTACTCCTCTTGCCCTATAGACATTTGAGGGAAGAGCTATTTAATGTGCAAATTGGCAAAACAAATGCAGAGGAGAGGGGACTTCTTGAAATGGTATGCCCAATCAATTCTCATTTTATTCTTTTACAATATCAACTTCCATAAAGTAAAATAACCAAAGAAATCTTAAAAATACACAAAACAGACCTTCATCTTTGCATTCCTTTCCAAACACAAAATGTATGTACAGCATGTTTAATAATATGCAATATGCAAAAGCTCCGTGTTGCTTTTAGCAACATCTATACCCACCCACCCTCCTTATTCACAAGTGAACCGCTACTAAACACAATTACATCACTAAGCCTGTTAGTTTGAGAGGGTCTTAAATTTGTTAAAACTGGAAAATCTTTGTATAGGGGCTCCACTCATTTGACTCTAGGTTATAGACTTCCAAGGTATTGAGAAATTCATTGCCATCAAATCCTCCCACTGCATAAATGGTGTTTCCCACAGTTGCAATCCCAGCATTGCTTCTTGGTGAAGTCATATTCCCCATCATCTTCCATTCATTTCTAGTTGGATCATACATTTCCACACAGCTGATAGCATGAGAGCCATCAAAACCGCCACCTACAAACAGTTTTCCTAAAAAAGAAATGAGTCAAGGTAAATGTAGAGCCCCAAGTAAAAGGGACAAACCCTTTAGACTTTTTTTCTACAAACAAATAAAAAGTAATTTTAAAAAGAGCAGGGTTTTTAAAGTAGAAATGCCTGTTCATTCTGTCAGAAAGTATTATTGCCTATCTAACACGGTGAGTACTCTAGAATCCAAAAATATAAAAATGAGCAAAATGGGTAAAATCTATGTGGATTTAAGACAATTTGGAGACTGGGGAAGGGGAGTACGAGCATAAAAAATTTCTCAACAATTCTTTGCAGAAATTACTTTTATTCTTCAGATAATGAAACAAGAATCACAAAGAGGTTGAAGAACTAAACTAAAGCTACTGAATGGTGATCTGAAATACATCTATGCACTCAAACTTTTGTATTAATCCAGTACACAGAAACAATACTCAAAATGATTTCAGCTAAATGAAATTCTAGGGCTTTGTACTGGTTTAAAAAGTTGGTATAATAATTTCTTTGGAAAGTTATGATGACTTTCAAATATACATGCAAAAAACAGTTTTAACAGTTACAGTATTTTCAAACAAAAAGCACTGAACACTCTGATTTGGAGAACTTTTTTTTCTTACTGGAGAATGAACCAACCAGGAAGAAAACCAGGGCCTTACAATTTTATACAAATGTTCCAAAACTGCACTATAATCTTCAGTTCTTTGTATTTAAGACAAGGTCTTGTGAGAATGCCCAGAATGACCTAAAACTTGTGATCCTGCCATCACTATCTCCCTTAGTAACTGACATTCCAAGCGTGTAGCCACCACATCCAGCTAAGCTTAGAAAAAATTTTATGACTAATTCTCAAATTCATTACTCTCTCATCTGACTGTCACTTAACTAACCTGCACCAATCTGTTAAACACCCCAACGAGGTTCAAAGCCAGGAGGTTACTTGTTACTGTCCCTATACACTTAGGGTTTCATGAGTTGATAAGCCAAGATGCAGTTTTGTTTCAAAACCAATGGTCAACTAAATTGTTAGAATTACATAATTACACAGTAAATAAATAAAATAGATGTGAAAATAAGGCTGTGTCCATTTTGTATTTTGGAAAGACTTAGTAAAATAGAATAAAGGCCTAATTTCCAATTCAGTATGGAACAGACAATGGAAAGCCCAAGGCATTTATATAAACTTTGCTTTGAAAGAAATCCTTCAAATCACCACTCTAAAATGGAAACTCTAAATCCAAGATAATACATTATAGATAAGGTTTAAAAGAAAATGATTTAAACTTCAACAAATACACCCAATCAAAAGATTGGTGAATATATTTAAATTACATGTCACTCACTAAATCTGATTTAAACGCTAAAGGACAAACACCTAATGTTCACTACGGTTTCTGAATTCTTAGTTATATAAGAGTAATTAGCATCCTCTGTATTTTCTTGGCATTTTAGAACCTACTCTTGCCACTATCTGCCTTTCACTCTCCATATCCCAACACTCACCATCAAGAACAGCCACTCCAGCTCCTCGCCTAGCCACATTCATGGATGCAATTAAGCTCCAGGTATTATTTTCAGGATTGTAACGCTCAACTGTGTTCAGACAGTTCCAAGACTCTGCACCTCCGATTATGTACAAATAACCACCAAGCTCACAAACTGCAGACTGATGTCTACCTACAAAATCAAGTTAAACCAAGATTATCAGTACAGCTGCGAAAACCATGTATGCTACACGTAACACTGACTCACAGGTTAAAAAAGTAAGACTTACGAATGTTAAGAGGAGCACAGCTGGTCCATGACTTTGATACAGGATCAAATACATCACAGTTTTTTAGTCCTTTCTGGCCATATGGATCAGAACCACCAACGATATATAATTTACCATTGAGAGCACACACTCCTGGCATAAGTATAAGATGTGGTTACATAATGATAATTTAATAATCACTTAAACACTGGCTACCTTAGAAGTTATGATTACCTGCATTGCAACGGTTAGTTCTCAACTCTGGAACGGGAATCCAGTCATCAATGTTTGGATCATACATCTCTCCACAACTCAAGTCATCTGAGTGGCCATTTGATCCACCTACCACAAAGAGCTGGCCCTAAGTCCAAAGTGAAACGAGAGTTCTTACCATTCTGAAGTTATGAGTTCTGGACTCTTACCTACCCTTAACCCTCCCAAAGCCTCACAGGCTCACAGAGGGGGCTTCTGGGAGGTGACTGCATCATGGGTACATGAGTCCTCCGATGAGTTTAGAGCAAAGTGTGATGCTGGGAGTTAGAACTTGGAGGTGACGGTCACTTAGGGCTTGGCCTGGAAGGGTGTCTTTCCTCCCTTCACTCTCTGCTTCCCAGGGGCCAGGACACCAGTAGTTTCTCCTCTACCACTTCACCCTACCTCAAAGATAGCCTATGACGGACTGAAACATCTACAAACTTGTGAAGCAAAATAAAACTCCTCCTTGACTTGTGTAGTATTTTGTCCCAGACACGAGCAAAGAAGCTAAAACATACAGGTTGTGTTTGCCATGTAATGTGCTTACCATGAGTACAGCCATTTGAAATCGGGCCCTTGGGGTTCTCATAGGTGCAAGAAAGGACCAATGGTCTGTGTGTGGATCATAGCATTCAACTGTTCGAAGACATTCTTCTCGATTATAGCCACCTGGTCAAAAACCAAAGATTTAAAATTTCTAAACTATTAACTCAGGCCAGAGTTTCTGGTCCAGAATGGCTCTAAGTAATATACATAATGAGGAAAAGTACCAAAACTCTTAAGGACCCATTAGTCCATGGTCTAACGATACGCTTGTGAAGGGGAAATATAACATCAGTGTGAGCGAAATGCTTCCTTATGGCTTGAAAATTAGGAGAAAAACTAGAAATAAAGGCTATTGCTCAGGGTTAGAGCATTTGCCTGGCATGTGTGAGATCCCAGGATTGATTCCCAGTAATACAAAAACGAAAAAAAGCCAGAAGTTGATCTGACCTTAGGAACATTCAATAGCATTTTCTTTTTATTATCTGTCTTTCTGGAATGCCACAGAATAAATCTTTTTTTTTTTTTTGGTGGTACCAGGGATTGAACTCGGGCCCTTGTGCATCCAAATTATGTGCGGTACCACTTGAGCCAAATCTCCGGCCCTCAGAATAAATCTTATTGAGCCTTCTTCCCCAGAATCTGCACTTCCTAGGTAAGCATTAGCAATATTTATGGCTTTATGCAGTTAAATGCTGTTCTTACCTGCTGCTATGAGCTTGCCATTCATTTCTGCTGTCCCTAGCCCGGATCGTGCATACTGCATAGGAGACATGGGTTTCTCTATAAGCTCATCTGGTTTCATCTCAAAGCTTAAACTCTTGATCAGTTTCGGAGTGCTTGTTGGTGAGCTCTGTGGGCTGTTTCGCCCGTGAAGGAAAATGACACAGAATACACCATCCAGCACAGCCAGGCACAAGTAAGTGTTATCTGTAGGCAGAAAAGTTCCAAGTTTAATACGCAAAATACTAATATTTTGTTTGCTGCTTTGATCCAGAGCTGGGCTCCAGTCTCCAGATCCCAGACTGCAACACTGCTACTGTTTTCCAAATTTAATTGCTTTTGGATTTTTTCCTTTAAACCTTTAACAAATATATAGAAGACAAACATGGCCGGTGTCATATACTTACTTGAAGTTTTTTCTGAAGCAACGATTTTCCACTCATGTTTAGGGCTTTGTACTGTAGCATTTGGAGAAGAGAGACATCCCGTGGAACTGCTACTTATCTGCTTATGGCCATTCTCACGTGGTGGCTTTTTCTGCAAAATCAAAAGGCAGCTACAGAAACCTAGCCAAAGACCAAAGCTGGTGCACCTCTGTTCCTGAGCTATTCCACAGCACTGCCAGAATGCAGAGTATCCTCCACCTACACGTGACACAGCACACTACCTATAATACAAAACCAACACTTTCCAACTGACACAAACCACTAACACACTTCCATCTCCACTCAATAATGAGACGACCGGAGGAAGAGGAAGGATTGCTGAGTTCGAAGCTTGCCTGGGCTACATAGTGAGCTCAGGGCCAGCCTGAACTATAAAGCGAGACTGTCTCAAAAAAAAAAAAAAAAAAAAAGAGATAATGAGATGACCTACACAATTATCCTGCTCAGAAAGAGCTCAATTTAAATAATTCAAAGAACCTGCTTCAGATCAAGTATCAGAACGATACCTTAATATGGGGGGAACAACCTATAATCAACACATGCCCATATGCAGTATTTTTATATCAAGTACAGAATTTCCCAAAAGATGCTATAAATCTGAAATGGCATGAGTCAACTGAATAAATACATTCAACTCATTTTCTCCATGTAACTATCAAACCTACCAACTATATACACTGGTATCCTTCATACAATCCTGGCAAAACACAAGCAGATACTCATCTGTTCTCTCCCAGTTATTTTACAGGAAAAAAAAGTGGCAATCACAAGAAGCACCAAGTATAATTCCTTTAGAATTGCCTCATAGGTACTAGTATGGTTTTCTAGATAAAAATACATCCAAACACAAAATAAAAATAGCAATCAGAAATGAAACAATACCAAACAAGCCAATACTTATAAATGAATCTAAAGGAGCAGAAACAAGTGAGCAAAGATGCCAATTTCTAAAGGATTCTAAGAGAACCTGATAGGTTCTCATGTCTGAGTTTCCTTTCATAGCTTTTTTCCAATTCCATTAATCTTTGTCATTTCTAAGAATTATAATCATACATGGGCCGGAGATTTAGCTCAGTGGTTCTGGTACCTACCTTGCAAGCGCAAGGTCCTGAGTTCAATCCCGGTGACCACATAGAATGCTAGGTGTGGTGACTCACGCCCACCAGCTATCAATACCACATAGCACAGTGCTGGGCGTGGTAGCTCACGCCTGTAATCCCAGCACTCGGGAGGCAGGGACAGGAGGATTGCTGAGTTCCAGGCTTGCCTGGGCTACATAAGTGAGCTCAGGGCCAGCCTGAACTACAAAGCGAGACCCTTTCTCAAAAAAAAGGAAATATAATCATACAGAACTGGAAGAGTCCAGACCACCCTGATAAAAGTGCTAACCAGACAGGCAACACCTTTCAGGACCTGCCCAGCACTGCTCACTCTGGTCCCCCAGGACAGATCATATGGATAAGGATGATTCCTAATGGAAATTTTGACTGCTACTTAAAACAAAAAGCCATGCGGTAAGTAATAAAGAAAAAGATGTTGACAGGTACTTTAAATTATTAGAAAAAACCCCCATCAAATTTAGTTCTCGGCCACTCAGCATTTATCAGCCATTCCAAGAGGAGGCAGGGAACAGATCATATTAGTGATTATTATTAAATTCTATTTAGACATATCTAGGTATTTCTGGGCACTTTAGTCACACAATCTCTCTCAAGCCAGTAAAAGTGACAGGTTGGGACACAGTATGAAAACATTAGGAATAAAAAATAAGATCAGTGCTACTTAACCTCATCTGATATTAGGAATTACAAGTTACACAAAATCTTATCCTAGCCTGTGGGAAAGGGCCCAACACATCATAGTTTAAGAAATTTTATGACAGAACTGAGAGAAAATGAATGCAAGAGAGAAAGGCACTGACACTGAAGAATCTTTGCCTAACACAGTGGGCCTTGACAGAGAAATGCTGCCAACTCTCAGAGGATGACAGTTTATTCTACTTTCAAACTTTCTATTCCTACCTTTTACTACACAATTAGATTAACTGTGCTCCTACCTTTCTAATTGTTTTTTATTCCTGAAACCTAATATGTAGCTCTCATCCTTTCTACTACTGCAGGACCTCCACTCATGGCCTTGAGTGCTGAGTCACACAAGTCAGAATTTCATTCATTCTCAAAGTCTGCTTCTTCCCAAATCTTCCTAAACAATCCATAATCCTAACCACTTGACCTCTGCACAGAGGTTTCTTTATATAAATAGGTGAGAAATCCATCCTTTCTCTACCATGCCTTTAAATTAAGCCCCTATAATTTAAGCCTATACCAGTATTTGTACTAGTCTACAAAATGGTCTCAAAAACTTTAATCTACCCTCCACAGCTGGTAATAATAGGGAAAATCCAAGGCAATAGTTTCCCAAGGTCAATAAATACAGATCAGCTGAGATTCCATAGTCCAGACAGAGTGCAACCTAACAGTAAACCATTTGCTTATGATTAGTGAATATACAAACCTATTGGTGGATAAAAATAACAATTTACTCAAAATCTTTTCATTGCTGGGCTATTGCCCAATTTTTCATGATTGCAAAAAGCTGTGAAATAAGTCCATTAACGTCTAAATTCTTCTTGCTCTCTACAGTATAAGGGCCACTCAAGTTGCATTTACATCTCCCCAGACTTCTGACGTCCTACTCCAGGAGCAGCATCCTTGCAGACTCTTTGCTACTTAACCTATCTACTTCTAACTGCTATGTAAACTCCTCTAAAACCTAAGACTGCTCAAAAGTTCCCCTGTGAAACGTCCCTCGCTTCTTGCCTCTTGTCTCTAATATGCCTGTACTTGAAGCCCTTTGTAGATATCTTTTTGTAAGTCTGTATTGTTTTATTCTGCAAGCAGCTCTCTCTCGCACATTCACATACCCATCCTGAGCACTGTGGCTTGCCATTTATTGGGTATTCAACTTTTGCATCTGAAGTCTTTTTTTTAAACCGCTAACTTCAAAGAGAAAAACCCTAAATATTCACACACAACCAAGGTTCTCGACTGATTCAAATTCAGAAATTTCTTAGAAAATATTTAACCAGGGCTAGGGATTTAGCTTAGTGGTTCCAGAATCTGCCTGGTAAGCACAAGGTCCCAAGTTCAGTCCCCAGTGCCTCATACCACAATGCCAGGTATGGTGGCTCATCCCTATAATCCCAGCACTCGGGAGGCAGAGGCAGGAGGATTGCTGCGAGTTCGAGGCTCACCTGAGCTACATAGTGAGCCCAGGGCCAGCCTGAACTACAAAGTAAGACCCTGTCTCAAAAAAAAAAAAAAAAAATCATCAGTGCCACAGGACACCAGAGTTCCTATCTGATAACATAACTATTATTTATCTGCTAATTTTTAAAGGAAAATATTCCCTAATCTAACTCAGACTACTTCATAAAGTTGAACTAAAGAACAAGTAATATTAACATATACTACACAACCATTTATATAAGTTTCAAACATAAGACAAACTAAGCTGTGTAGGAAGTTAGGACAATAGTCTGCTTTGGGCAGAGGATGGCAGTGATGAAGAAAGGGCAAGGACTGCAGGATGCCAGAGTACTTTTCTTCTTCACACAGGCAGTATATATGCCTATCTAGTTGGTTGCCTGGATGACATTTAGAATATGTGGAACTTGGGGTGTAGCTCAGGAGGGCATGTTCTAGCATGTGTAAAGCCCTGGGTTTGATCTCACCACTGAAAAAACAAAAACAAAAAAACCCTGAAGACTTCTGTAATTTCTTTTATGCTATCCATTCATATATACCTGAGATGTTCTCTACTATTTGATGAGAATGTGTCTGAACAAGTACATCTTTACTCAGTAAATGCAGAGGAAAAAAAATCAAACTGAATTTTATAAAATTTTATAAAAGGAACAATCAATCAACACAATGGAACTGTTTTAATTCATTTTGTTCAAGAAACATCTAAATCAAGTTGTAACATGATTGACCACTAAGTTTACAATGTATAAGCCATATTAACTACACCGTTTCTAATTTCAAATGAGAGCTCAGTATTAAAAAAAATCCAAAATTTCTTTCATAGCCATCAACAATTTAAAGTCCTGTACCTTTTTTTTTCTAAAATGGGTCTTTCAATCATGCTTGTTGCAAATACCTACTTTTCATATCCAACCAAAATAACAATTTCTATATTATTTCACCATACTGTTCTTTTATTACTTGTAAATCCTAATTTACGAGGAAAAAAAATCTATATGAGTTTTCTAACTTGCTGAGTTAAAACGTCTTTTCATGTGGTAAAGTGCTAGAACTCTTAAGATCTGCTTGTTTTCTCCAAAAAAAGTTTCTGTCCAGTTATACCAATGAAATTCATCCACTTTCCTTTATTAAAGGAAAATTTAAGTATGCTATAAAATTGTTCAGTCATATTTTAACCTGAGGTTACCTCCGACTGCAATGTGTACCTGCACAAACTGAATGTGGTCATCATCACTGCCAAACACCTCAGCCTGTCCATCTAGTAGGTTCCCATCAAGCAGCTTGTGATCAGCTGAGTAGTACAAGGTTTGAACCTGCAAAACAGCAACAGAACACCCATGTGGCTACTGTCACCATGGCTACTCCACTAGTATGCAGATCACACAAAGGCCTCAAGGTAACCTCCAGTGCGCTTCTTGAGCTTCTTGACATCTTACTCTGGCAGGATCATGAAGTAAAGAAAAATACATGTCATGGTGGTAAAAATTTAAAAAGCAAAATCAAAAAGCCCAAAATCAACTACAAAATCTTCTAATACTGGCTGAAGAATCCTTGGCTTGATTGGCTTGAAAGAAATCTTCATCTTTTCATAGCTTCTAGTAAGTAACATTAAAATAAAAAAAAGTACTAGTGCACAATATATACACTTGAAAACATACATATTTACAATGAAATACTAGTTACACCCTTTGAAGATAAATGGTCTGATTGGCATTAACATACGTCTCTCCTGTAGACAATGTCAAGAAAAACAAATGCAAAAACTCAAGCGAGGTGTAGTTATTGACCTTCACAGATGCAAATACATGGCTAGTGCACCTGACTTTCAAGTGGGAAATCGTAGAATACAGAGATCTGTTCGTCCTTCCAAAACACAATGGCAGTGTTTTTATATGCCTAACAGATCTAAGCCTCTAGTTATTCTGGAAGGATTAAGTATAGAGTAATAAAAGTCAAGGCTCCAGCACTGCTCCGGCTGCATGTTTTAAATTCCCATCGTTTGGCTATCAAGACTTTTCATGAATATTTTCTAAAAATAGCCCAAGTTACTTGAGTGACTGACTGTATGTATGAACAACACCATAGAAAAACACAAAGCTTTTAAGAGAAGAATCCTGTAAGGAGTAAACACCATTAAATCATCATCGTTCTCTGCCCACAGCGGATTTTTCTTAGGAGAACTGGGGCAGGACTGCTGCTTCTTTACGTGTCAATACACTTGAGGTTTCTTCTTGTTTCTTCAGTCTTGGGTATCCTAGTTTTGTTAATAAACCTATGGGGAGATAAACCAATGGGGAGGAACAACCATTAGAAGCTTTACCTACTTGTCAAATTTAAAGCAAAAACCTGCGAAGAAAAATTAAGAATCTACAGAAAACTTCAGTACCACCTCCCATTTCTAAAGCAAATTACATGCTACTTTAAAGAAAGTTAACAGCACGTTGTAAGCAAAGAAATAAAAAAAAAAAAAGAAAAGCAGAAGACCAAACTGAACAGTTCATTCAGCTCACCTGGACACCCCCCCTGTTTCTCAGCTTAGGGGTACCTACAGCAAAATTTAAATTCTTTAGGGTCATGGTTATAAAATAAAAGTGAAAGGGAATCCTTCATGTTACAGCAAAATAGTATTTAAAGAATTGTTGAGTCCCATTTACTTTAAAACTAACCTCTTCCATCAGCTCTTCCAGACTGTCTCCATTCTCCCAGATGCTACGCTGCACCCAGTTGATTACCTTTGTATACAATTTGCCATTGCTGGGCAAGCAAACGTTATCTTCAAGCATTACCTCCAACTAAGGGGAAGAAGAAACAGTGAAACACAGGTCAGTGCTGAAATTTAAGTTCTTAGCTTCTCAATTGCATGATAAAGCTGTCACAGATGCCACAATGCACTCCAGACATCTACATTAATTTGCAAAGCCAGTTGTCCAAAGGGAAAGTGGTAGGCACTCATTACACTGGTAACAATAATATACTATCATTTTTATGAACATTACTCACTTGTTCAATCCATAGATAAACAGTCTGGGCTTGGAACACCTGTCATGGCATAAGGTCTATTTATATGCTATACTCCTTACCTTTAGTCGTGGAAGCTTAAGAAATTCTTCCTCTTCTGAAATTTGTAACAAATTTTCCTGAATATAGGCATCAACCTTATTCAATAAACGGGCGTCTCCCATACAACTTGCAAAATTTCGGTAAGAGATGCAGCTGGTAACATCCATTCTAGATAGTAAATAATCACCACACACCTTGAAAAGAAAGAGCTAAGTGCCAACATTTATGTACAGTTTATCTGACCAGTATGTCAGGTTCAGTATGTAAGCACTATGAAGATATAAAAATGAATCAAAAATCACGGTCAATGCAACAAATTTAATAGTGGAAACAACACACGTACAAATGACAAATATCAAAGAACAGCATCCAAGAGAGTTGTTAAAAGGAGATATGTTGCCAACTGCAATACTACATAGGTTCAGGTAATTATTTTTCAACTAGATTAGGTTAGGCTTCATGACACTCAATGTCCAAATTGGTGATGTTCAATACAGACCAGATGGAGGAAAAATGTTGCCAACCTAGTTTAGCTGAATGAAAAGTAAAACAAATTAGAAACAATCTCGTGAATATAGCTATTATATTATGGAGAAGCTGGGATGCCAAATTCAGGAATATGTGCCACAAGTCATAGAAGGATTTTTGAGCAGAGATGTGTGTGGAACTGAAAAAGGGGCTAGGCTGTCACAGCTACTCTGTCACTGTAGCTGGAAAGCAGCTACAGATTGTATGTAAGTGAATATACACAGTTATATTCCAATAAAACCTTATAAAACAGGCAACTTGCCTATAGTAAGAAGGTTACTGACTTCTTGCATTAGAAAATTAAATGCCCTTTCTCTTATGAATTATTAAGCACTTTTCACTGACATTACATTCCAGACAGAATACTTTGATAGAAGAATCAAAATGTACAGAAGTGACAATTAAGAATGTAAATCGTGGTTAAGTCCTGGGAAAAACAGAATATTTAAATTCAACCTGTCAGGATAGTCACTATGCTATAGGGGGAGTGCCAAAAAAGCAAGATATTAGCCCAAATTTATCTTTCTGACAAGCAGTTTGATTCTGCTTATTATAGCTCAACAGTTAAAACAACCTGTTCAGTTCTCTGGCGGGGGTAAGGGAGCATTTTCAAATTGTCAGGACTAAAAAATACTCTGGGACAACTGCATTCTCATCACAGAACTGCTTTAGAAGCCGTAACCCTTTTATATTAGTTTTGATACCATACCTGCTTGACTCGGTCCATCTTCAGCTTTTTGGCTGCAGAATAAACATCTCTCACTAACTCCTTATCAGCTTTCAACCTATCAAAAAAAATTTATTTATGATACAAAGACCTCATAATGAAGATTTGCAACTTCCTGATCATATTACCTCATTATGTGATTTACTTTAAAATACTTACTGAGCAGTATAAGCATAATTCAGTAAGACTTCAACAGCTTCTGGATTGAGATCATCAAATTTAACATGAGAAACTCCGTGCGGATCACTATCACTATTAAAGATTTCAAATAAATATGGACTGCAGCAAGCCAGCACTGCTCGGTGTGCTAACATCTCATGGCCACACACCTGAAATTACAAAAATTACAATCAGCATTGGGCATACTGTCATTCTCTATCACAATAGCCTCCTTTACCTAAAATTTAGTCTAGATAAAGCATACTCTTAAAAAGTCATCTCGTAGGGCTGGAGGATTGGCTCAGTGGTTCCGGCGCCTGCCTTGCAAGCACAAGGTCCTAAATTCGATCCCCGGTAACCACATATAATGCTGGGCGTGGAGACTCACGCCCACCAACAATCAACACCGCATACCACAATGCCGGGCGTGGTGGCTCACACCTGTAATCCCAGCATTCAGGAGGCAGAGACAGGCAGATTGCTGAGTTCAAGGCTTGCCTGGGCTACATAGTGAGCTTAGAGCCAGCCTGAACTACAAAGCAAGACCCTGTCTCAAAAAAAAAAGTCATCTCGTTAAATGTCTATGGTGGCAGTGGTGGTAAAAGGAATCCAAGAATGTTTAACTTATAGTAACTGATTTTTTCTTAATAACAAAAAAATCAATTCTGGGGCTGGAGATTTAGCTCAGTGGTTCTGCCGCCTGCCTAGCAAGCACAAAGTCCCTGGTTTGATCCCAGTAACCACATACAATGATAGGATATCGGGGCGTGGTGACTCACACCCACCAGCAATCAGTACCACACACCACAGGGCTGGTCATGGTGGCTCAAGCCTATAATCCCAGCACTCAGGAGGCAGAAGCAGGAGGATTGCTGAGTTTGAGGCTTGCCTAGGCTACATAGTGAGCTCAGAGCCAGCCTGAACTACAAAGCGAGACCCTGTCTCAAAAAAACACAACAAAAAAAAAAAGTCAATTCTGTATGTTTCCAATTAAATTTTAAATACCTGAAGTCGAACATCACAGAACTGGCCACTTTTTCTCAGGGCATTTAATTTAGCAACAGAAGACTCAATAAAATTTTCATCTTCAAACATCAAATATCCATTGGGAATCATTTTTCCTTATAAATTTGGCTAAATAGGAGAAAGAGAGCTGAGTTTATTTTACTTGTAATGGTAGTTCTTAAAATTTTAAAGAGTTTTATAATATCTCTGTTTTCACATTTCACCCTATCAGCAACACAAAAATTTTTATGAAATAAAAACTTGGCTAATGCAACACTGGTGCCCAATGCCCAAGCCTTTAAAGTCTTTTTAAAGCCGGGCGTGGTGGCTCATGCCTGTAATCCCAGCGCTCGGGAGGCAGAGACAGGAGGATTGCTGAGTTCGAGGCTTGCCTTGACTACATAGTGAGCGCAGAGCCAGCCTGAACTACAAAGCGAGACCCTGTCTCAAAAAAAAAAAAAAAATTTAAAGTCTTTTTAAGGATTCATATAATGGTGGGAACTTAAGTACTTGAGCCATGTTTCCATGCCTATTGCATATTCACTCCAAAGGGAAGGAAATGAAACTCCTTCCTGCCCAGACCTACGCAACAAGCAACCTAAAAAAACCCCGAAGGAAATGAAGTAGATATCATGTATACATTCATTTCCTTTGCTGTGGGGCTGCTGCAATTTCTCTGACTCATACATGAGAAAACTGTTATATATACTAAACCTGTATCTTTTCAGTTCCCTTAAAGGGTCTTTCATTTGACTCTATTCCTCAGAACTGTATAAAATTAAAATTTAAACATGGAAAACTATCTTAATTCTTCCTTCCTTGCCAAAAATGCATACTTAAAAAAAATCTCATTCAGTCTTGGCACCTTATCCACCAAAGGATTTTTAAATATATTTTTACATTGATTAAGGCAGGATTTAAAAAGATGGGAGTTAGCTGGGCATGGTGGTGGCACAACCAAGGCCAGTCTGGGCAATTTAGCAAGACCCTGTCTCAAAATAAAAAATTCAGGATACAGCCTAGTGTGAAGGTGCTGGGTCTAATGTCCAGAAAGGGTTAGGGTGAGAAAGGAAAACGAAACCATAGCAACAGGTGATACCAGTTATAGAAAGGCAAAGAAATACTTTCCAAATAGTTATCAACTTTTCTCCCTTTACAAACATAAAAAGACTGTTATTGTATTCAGCAATATTCAAAAAAACTATGTATGTGTCTCAGTGGCAGACAGGGCTCTGAATATTTGTTCACCTTACTAAAATGGTGAGTAGCGTATTACTGGGGACTCAAAGAATCCAAGGCAAAGGAGTGTTGAAATGAAGCGCTTCGTCAAAGTATGAAGACAGCTGGCTGAAGTGAAGGCAGATGTATCTTAAGCTCTAATGTTGGTTCCAAAACTCAGGCTTGAAAATGATGTCATCAAGTCCTTAAAAGCTATAGACATGAATTTCTTCTGTGATAACGATGCACCATAATCTGGAACAATGACAAATTTAGGTTAGAGATTCAGAGTGATCAAAGTCTGTCACTGATCTAAATAGAAAAAAAATGATACAAAACTAAGTCCTGATCTTGAAGATACTCTGCAATGAGTGCCAAAAATAGCTACATTAAAGAACAGAAGTAGAACTGTACACAAACAAATTTCACTGAATTTTCAATACTTAGGTGATCGTAAAAAAAAAAAATCTCAGAGCAGAGTTTTTAGTTCAGTGGTTCCAATGTCTGCCTAGCAAGTGCAAGGTCTAAAATTCAATCCTGGCACCACATACCACAGTGCCAGGTATGGTGGCTCATGCCTGTAATCCCAGCACTCGGGAGGCAGAAGCAGGAGGATTGCTGAGTTCGAGGCTTGCCTGGGCTACACAGTGAGCTCAGGGCCAGCCTGAACTACACAAAGCGAGAACCCTTCTGAAAAAAAAAATTGGCTTTACACGTTGCAGCCTTTATAACTTTAAGTTGTTCAAACTGAAACACCATTTATTCAACCTCTGCCACGTAAAATCTCATGCCAGTCTCTGCCACATCTGAAATTTTACCCCACTTTTACATATATGTAAACTGCCTTGAAAAGGCATGTATGATCTTGCATGTCTGTCCAGGGTCACACTTCTGTACAACTATTTATCTTCCTTAACTCTAAATTCATGAAGATAAACGCTACCCTGTTCATATTTTGTATTCATCTTTTTCTTCAAACACAACTAGCCTAAAACTTGAATATAAAGATGAGTAATTTGTTTAAGAGAAATAAAGGAAAAGTACTCATACTTGTGGGCTTTGCATGACTTTTTTTTTTTTTTTTTTGAGACAGGGTCTTGCTTTGTAGTTCAGGGTGGCCCTGGGCTCACTATGTAGCTCAGGCAAGCCTTGAACTCAGCAATCCTCCTGTCTCTGCCTCCAGAGTGCTGGGATTACAGGTGTGAGCCACCATGCCCGGCAACAGGACCATTTTTTGCATATGCAAAATAAAATATCAACGAAGTAATTCTGGCTCAAAACAAATCTTCAAGGAAATTAATCCCCTCCCTCACTGCCCCCTTATTTTCACAATTATTTGTGTCAAATTTATATGGCACTTTCTAGAAAAAAAATTACCTGAACTGATATTATATCACTAATTCATGAACTAAGAAGTTATATGAAATAAATGCATAGTTAAGGACAGGACATCTTAAAATAACATTGATTTGCTTTATATGCCAACCAAACCTACAATTCTATCAGTTATGCCAAGGTGAGTAATCACTTGTCCTATTAAAGGCCAGTCCAAGTAGGTTTAACAAGTATACAATCTATAAAGGCAGCTGAATCCCATATGCCCTCCACTGGCTTCTCCATAACGAAGGCTCATTTCAAGTAAACTCAAGTACTCCAACACAAGTTAGAGATGTCAATACATACTTCTTCACCAAATTATATCAAACTATTATGTAATTTTTACCTTCAAGGGGTTTACTTTTTAAAAATTTGAATCTTTATTGGTACATTATTTATACACATCATAATCACACTCAACATTGGGAATCTGTACCAGTATATGACATGACTTAGTTCTCATTTTTTTTTCATTCCCCTACCCAATCTACAACCTCTCATGTCCTATACACATAAACTTTCTTTAACCATCACATTTTTTCTTTCCCCTTGTTACTTACCCCAAACACCCCATTTCCCTTTGATTTCTTCTGCTTTATACTTTCATCTAGGCTGATTAATCCAGGTTTTGTTTTCTTTCAAGACAGGATTGCACTTTGTAGTTCAGGCTGGCCCTGAGCTCACTATGTAGCCCAGGAAAGCCTCAAACTCAGCAATCCTCCTGCCTCTGCCTCCTAAGCACTGGGATTACAGGCGTGAGCCACCACGCCCGGCTAAGAAATCAGTTTTAGCAAACATTTCCAAATCCATACTATGTACACAGAATACACTATCCTATAGAGAAAGCTCTAGCCATTTTCAGCCAAGACCTGGGTGATTTTATGTATTGTCTACACTCAACTGGCCAATCTACAGGCATACTTAGCAACTCTTCTTCAATTTCATTAAGTGTATCTAAAACATGGAGAAGGGCATTCCCACATGAACTATTTCTGCATGATTAAAATGCATCACTGGGGCCACTGTGTTTTCTCTTGTGTGGTGGGGCCGATCTTCATCCTCTGGTGTACTTTTTTCCTACTTGCCTAAAACTTGTTCTGCAGTGTCTTTCTTTTACTACCATTAATAAAATTTTGCTATCAAAAAAATTTTAAATGCATCACGTGAAAAGATGAAACACTGTAATACGAAAATTTATAAATATTTTAAATGTTAACCAATTTTATTCATTATTTATTGCAAATGTCTTAATCTAAGCAAGGATAAAATGGCACCTAAGAAAATGGCACCTGAAGAGTTTTTGGAGCAACTCTTGTGATATGAAGTTGTAGAATACCGTTATAAGTTCTGAAATAGTCTTGTTATATTTAATACTTGGCTTCCTATGAATCATTTTGACATAAACCTTACCTCCTTAGTATCTACTGATCAGTACAATCTTAGCTAATTTTAAAAACTAATCCACATGTGGATGACATTTTAAATTAATGTAAACTTGTTTTTGAAGTTCACATTCTTTTTTCTTAAACCAAGTTTAGGGGAATCAAGACTTTTAAGGCATTCTCTAAATTCATAAATATTACGCAGCCTATGAAACCCTAGCACAATAATTAGCACAATAATAAAAATGGGGAAAACTCAAAAGCCAAACCAAAAGCCTGGGCATCCCAAAGCCTCAGAGTCCTATAGAGTCTCAAACTTGTTTATATACTTTAACTTACTTAAAATTAAAACTGAGGGGCTGGAGATTTAGCTCAGGATTCTGGCATTTGCCTTGCAAACTGAAGGTCCCAATCCCCGGTAACCACATGCCACAATGCCAGGCGTGGTGACTCACGTCCACCAGCAATAAGTAGCACACACCACAATGCCAGGCATGGTGGCTCACACCTGTAATCCCAGCACTCTGGGGAGGCAGAGGCAGGAATGATTATTGTGAATTTGAGGCTTGCCAGGGCTATGTAGTGAGCTCAGGGTCAGTCTGAACTACAAAGTGGGACCCTGTCTCAAAAAAAATCCAGAAAAACAAATAACAGACTGATAAATATATCTCAGATCTTTAGTAAGGTCAATATAAGAAACAGACCACATATTTCTAAGTGAGTAATACTGGTAAATATATTTCAGTTTTTTAGTATGGTCAGTGTAAGAAATAGAAGACAGATTTCTGAGTAACTGAAGTGCTTCAGTAATACCCTGATATTTCCAAGTCACCACATACCACAGAGATTACTGCAAGTAAAAAATACAATTTAACACATCTTAAAACGTTGTCAAAAAGGCGAACATCATATATCCACTTCGCAAACTCTTCTCTGCCTTTAAGGGCAAAGATAAAATATCAAATGCTCAGGGCTCAGGTGTAGCTCTCAGTGGTCAAGAATTTAGTACACAAAAGGCCTTCTGTTCAATACCAACAACAAAAATAAGTTAATAATTCAAAGCATTCTTAAAAACTCAAGGCAAATCACAAATATTTAATATTGTCAATTTTTTGAAGGTAGCCAAAGACAAAGTAAATGGACCCATTTTTTCTCCTTTGCAGCGCACTGAGGACTAAACCCAGGGCCTTACGCAGAGGGGAATATCCCCAGCTCACTGTTTAGGACCAGAAATTGTAACTCCCCACTGTCACTCCTACAAACCACTAAAAATCACCAATCTAAGTCAAAACTCATTGGACTCACTTATTCCACACTTTTAACCTCATAGTTCTTAATTATTTTCATGACAACACAAACATCTGTGACTCCAAACATAAGGCGGCACAAACTGGAAATGGAATGCTTGTAACAATGGAGTTAACTCAATTTCCTAGCCTTGAACACTTTAGAAACCAGCCAAGGTGACAGACAAACTGTACAGTGAAGAGAGCTCACACAAAAGACAGAAGGTATGACAGCGCATCTATTCCAGAAACTGCAGCTATTTTGGTCTCAATAGATTCTAAACTAAAGGACGCACATAACTGTAGAAGTAGGAGCAAGAGATTAATTCTAGCGTTTGGACAGTGCTAAGTATGGAGAGCAGATAAAGGATTTAAGCAGGGAGGAATATGGTACTGCAGCAGAAGGGGGGAGGGGACTGAATAAAACATGGACATAAGATAATTCATTGAAAATTCTGTACACTCATGATTAGTCCTCAACTAAGGCATCAGGGACCTAAGAAATTTTAGCTTGGATGTTGCAGTATCATTAAAAATCAACTTTAAAACACGAAGAAATCCAGGAAGCATAACAGTTGATTTTACTTTACTGTATGGAGAAAGAGGAATGAAAAAGGCAAAGAACTTGTCTGGAGTTGGATGCGAGATACCTTTGTACTCCCACGTTGACATCAAAAGCTTAAGAACACTGATCTCAGTGTAGTTTTAGGAACACTCACAAGGTGGTAACTGACACATAGAAGTACATAATCTCTGTGGTTTTAACCCAATTCCAGAAATCATTTCTTATTCATAAATGCTTGAATTTACATCTTCCAACACAACACAAGCCAGATCTCCAACCTTTACGATTCCTACATCTCAGATTTAACAGCATAATCAATACCGGTAAAAAGTTACGAATTTTTCAGTTACTCCACCTTAATATTAACAAGTAAGATATTTCTTTAATAGAAAAACATTTAAATTTTGAAAATTTACCACAAGAAAAAAACTTACCAAAAAATCATAATGAACTGCCATCCAAAGGATCCATGTAAGAAAAACAAAACTCCACTTTCAAAAAGCAGCCCGAAAGATACTAATTCTTAAAACTAAACCTAAAACCCAAACACTTTATTGGGGGATTAGAATAAGAGAACTATAAGATAGATGTTAAAAAAATTACTATTTATTTAAACAGATTTTACCAATTAATAAAGAGAAAAACCATCCCAGGTCTCTCTGGTCAGTCAAGACCAGTTTACCCCTAGTTAGCAAAGTATAAGGCCTCTGATAAGCAACCTGCTGGATGGCCTGAAATAGCACTGCTTTCAATCCAATTCTAAACCCAGTAATTTACTCCACGTCCAGGTTTACAAAAAAACCAAACCGAACCGAACCGAACCAACATCTTTAAGCAAGTTTCATAAGGATTCGGGCAAACTATTCGGTAGTATTTTTCTTATGTCTATCACAGGCGCTACGATTATTTCCCAAAAAAATGGCCGCGATATTCCCCACTACACTTGTTCAAATATTAGCCGTAATACTACCAGGCTTCCAGAATTAACATATACTATTAGACGCAAGCCCATATACACAAGAACTCAAAGAACAAGTTGATGCTAGGCCATCTGACCTCTAAAACTGACGACAGACATAGGCAACAAAAACGCACCCTTTGGGCCATCTGATGTGTCTGAAATGTCACCTGTTTCAAACCATTTCTCTACTACGTATCTGGGAAAAAACAGATGTTCTTCTAAAACATTTTGATTCAAATGTACTCACTTTCAACCTTCACTCTTACATCGCCTGATGTCTTTCATGAAAAGCTTAGGACCACAGACTTTTTACAAAAATCGTGAAAGGACGAAAAAATATAAAGGAGCAGACCTTTCCAATTATTTCTTTTCTAAAAGCAAGGCGGCCAGCGCCCCAGGGTGCCAGGCGGCTCCCCAGGCCTTCCTGCCCGCGCAGATCATCGATGGCGCCCCCTCCCCGAGCCGCGCGCCCCGGAGCCGGGCGCCGCACACCCCCGCCCGGGATTGGCCGGCGCCGCAGTCATTCAGCGCCGACACGTCAGGGCAGCCACTCCCAGGCTCCGCCCGCCCCTTCTCCCCGCGCTTGGCAAGAAAAGCGGGCAACGTGGAGCGGGAACAAAGGACCCCGCGGCCCACGGCGGTAGAGGACTCGGGGTTACCCCAGTCCGGGCCCGCGTGACCAAGGCTACTCAGGGAAGGATCGGCGCCCACACATGCCGGGCCTCGGGAGGCTTCGCCGAGGAGCGCTCGGGGACCCGCGCTCGGCGTCCGTTCCTGACAGGAGAGCGGCGCCCCCCGCGCCCTCCTTCCGGCCGGTCCCCGCACTCGCCCGGCCCAGGGCCCCACGGACCCTCCCCCCGCCGTTGCCGCCGCCCCGTCTCAGAAGAGGGTCCCGGGCTTCCGCGTCAGTCCTCGGATGCCAGTGAGACCCGGCGATCACGGCAGCGCCCGGTACGGCAGCGTCACGGCTCCGCACTGCCAACCATCTTCCCGGCCACCCGCGCCTTACCCTAGTCTCGGGTCCCATCCACCGTCTCCCTCCCCCGTCCATTACCTGCTTCATCTCTGAAGTGATGGAAAAACTCATCTCTAGAGCTTCGATGGGGAGCGAGAGGAAGCGGCGGGAATCAGCCCAAAGAAAAGTGCCTCGAGGTAGCAAAGAGGCAGCGGTGAAGTGAGGAGGGTCCGCGGTGGGTCGCGAGGACTGCGACGCCGCCGGGGACTCGCACGGACTCTCCCTAGCCGAAGCGGCAGGCGGACACCGCGCCCAGCCCCTCGTACAGCGGCAGGGAGCGACCGACCTCCGCGCGCGTCCCGGAGACACTGCCACCGCCCGCTCTCCGCACCGCCGAGCACGTCACCACGTGCGCCGCGCCAACGCCTCCGGCCGCTTCCGGCTCTAATCCCTGCGCCAATCACCGGCGAGCTCCAGAAAGATCCAGCCGCGCCCCGCCCCTCGATGGCCCCGCCCACCTCCGCCCCGCCCTTCTTCGCGGGCAGGAGCGCTTCCCTTCCCGGAGCAACTAGGTCAGCGCAAGGTGATCGCGGGTGTGAGGCGGCGCTGCGAACACGTTGCTCTCTAGCTAATCGCTCAATCATCCTGTGTCCCTCCCCGCCTCGCACCCTAGCTTCGCCCTTTCAGACTTTGCCGGAACTGGTGGTTACCTCCTGCGGGCCTCACCTGTTCGGTGTCCCCTTCCGGGCTCAGTAGTCTGAGAGATCAGACCTGGGCGATTAGATTTCTTGGCGTCAAACTGACTTAGAGGCGACTGCCCTGGACCGGAGCTGCCCGCAGCGAACCCGAGTGGTTTGGGGAGCCGTTTTTATCTTTGGGGCGAGGGGAGGGGAACTGATGAGGAGTTGAACAAACCCTCATTCGGCCTAATACAGGTGAGCGGCTTCAGTAGCCTGGAAGAGATAGTTGGAGAAGCCTCAGTCTATCCATGTTGCCGTAAAAAAGTTTATTTCTATTTTATGTCTCCTGAGCTTTTTCTTCCAAAAATGCGGGTTCTTTACTAGTTTGTCCTCTTTTAGGGAAAAAAGAAAATTGTCATGACAATGTATAGTTTCTGACCTACTCCCTGAGGCTTTTTAGACAAGGAACAAAATTTAATACTCCTCCTTGTCCCCAGGAGGTACATCTGTTCATGTTAGACGTGGTTTAAACTGGCAGCAACTATTTGTGACTCTGAAGGACAATATGGAAAGTTTTCTTCACTGAAGGTGAGGGGATTTGGTGAGATTATAATCCAGTATGTAGAACATACATCTCAATTGGAATTTGGCAAAGACCTCTAGTTTATGGAAGCCATTTAGTCTAGACCTAGCCTTGTTTTGTATCTGATCAGTCAGTTTAATTTATAGGCATTTCTAGTTTTGCCAATGATTCCTGCCATTCTTGATCACCAGCTACTTAATTATGTTTGTAGGGGGGGGTAGGAAAAAATAATTTATGGAGGCTTTGGCTGCCGTAGAATTTTACAACTTTTTATTATAAAACTTTGAGGCAAGGGGACTAGCTTCCTTTTTGTTGTTCTCAGAAGATGAAAGGGGAACTAAAATGTCAGTATGATTTTTATATCTTTCTTAAGGAGAAAAGTCATAGTTATCAGTAGGTTTTGTTTTTGTCTTGTTGATGAAGCTAATAGACATTAGTGTTCACTTTTATTGCACATTGAGCTACTGAGTTTTAAGCTTAAATCTTTAAGTTTATATCTTTAGGTTTCGTCCTTCACTAACAGGATATGAATTGCTCACTTTGAGTGGACACATGACTGTGTTGCCTGTTGGACACATGATCCCACTTGCTGTACTCTAAATAGTGCTTTTGTGACCTGAAACACTCAACACTTTTCTTAAAGCTACAGTGTAATCTGAGTCAATGCATTTTTTGCCCTTACCTATCTCTATGAATGATGGCATAATTGTTGCGTTGTTTTTATCTTTGAAGATACACAGTCTAGTCACAATGTAATACCTAATAAACTTGAAAATGGAACATAGAAATAATTTCAGTCTTTGGGAGTAACAAAGTATGAGACTTTATACTGGGACCAGTGTAGTTATAGTTCAGAGGTAGAGCTTTTGCCTAGCCTAAGTCCAAAACAAAACAAACAACAACAACTCAAAGATTTTGCTTGAAATACTTAAACAAGGTATATCTGGAAAGCGCTTAATAAAAATAAATGTAAAAATATTACTTTCTTGAGTATATGTTTTTTTGTTTTGTTTTGTTTTGTTTTGTTTTGTTTTTGAGACAGGGTCTTGCCCTGAGCTCACTATGTAGCCCAGGCAAGCCTGGAACTCAGCAATCCTCCTGCCTCTGCCTCCCGAGTGCTGGGATGACAGGCGTGAGTCACCGTGCCCGGCACTGTGGTATGTGGTATTTTGATGGCTGCTGGGCATGAGCCACCACACCCAGCATTGTATGTGGTTACCGGGATCAAACTCAGGACACTTGCGAGGCAGGCGCCGGAACCACTGGACTAAATCTCTGGCCCTTGAGTATCTGTTTTATGGCAGTCCGTGAGAAAGAGAAATTAGGAACTAGTGCCACTCTGTTGTTTTCATTTTTCTCATTGACCTTGCTTCATGTATTTCCTCACACCAAACTGACTCCTGGCTTGTTTATGTTCCCTGGGTTTATTTCCTAGGGCTGCTGCAACAAAGTTTCACAACGTAACTGTCTTAACAGCAATGTGTTGTGAAGGTGTCTATGGGAAGCTATGGGAAGGTCCCTTCAGGCTGTTCCGGGCTTGGGAATGTGGCTGGCAGCGGCAGCCAGTGCAGTCTTTTCCCTGAGTGTGTGTTTGCTGTCTCTATTCTCCCTTTTGCCCGTCACTCATCCTGGAGAAGAAAGGGGCCCAGCCTACTGCACTGTGACTTTATTTGAACTCAATCTCCAGCTATTCTTCTTTCCAAATGAGGTGATGTTGTGAGACCCTGGGAATCTTGGGCTTCAATATAAGAATCTGGGATACACGCTTCAACCCATAATACTTTAATATCTCTCAAATATGGGTACTAACCACATTTGTTAGAATCACCCAGATGTTATTATATTCTAGACAAGTAATTTTCAAAGAAAAGAAGTTATTTTTCCCACCGAAGACATTTATTGATGCCTGGGAACAGCTAGAGCAGAGGTGCTGCTCCTACCTAGTGGGCTGGAAGTGCTGCTGAACGTCCTGCAGTGTACAGAACTGTCTCTCACAACAGAACGTGATCCCATCCAAAACATGAATCGTGCCCAGCTGAGAAACCCTGCCCTTGGGCTCAGAAACTCCAGGAAAGGAGTCTAGAAATCTCATTTCCATAGGGATGCCAGCAGCTCATATTTGCACTTAAGTTTGAAAAAACCCAGGTACAAAAGCTCTGGCCAGAGGGACAAGCTCCTTCCCCCCTGCCCCAGCTATCAGTCACCTGTCTTATTTACTAGTCATGCTAATGATGATTAATTGATTTCACTAAATATCACTACTTAGCAATTCAGAAACTCCTTAACATTAATTTTAAATTAGAATCTTGCTTACATTTTCTTTCTTTTTTTTTTTTTTTTTTTTTTTTGAGACAGTGTCTCGCTTTGTAGTTCAGGCTGGCTCTGAGCTCACTATGTAGCCCAGGCAAGCCTCGAACTCAGCAATCCTCCTGTCTCTGCCTCCTGAGTGCTGGGATTACAGGCGTGAGCCACCACACCCGGCTCTTGTTTACATTTTAAAGCTCTTAGGCTAGTTTACCCTAGTTCTGATCCGCTGTCTGCCTTTTCTGGATGTACTTAGCCTGATGGAAACTGTTGCCAGCCTTGGGCTCCTCTGATTCTGCTTGGTTCTCTTTCACGCAGAGTGACTGCTGTGTCTGTGTCACATATTTCCTTGTCACTTGCAGTTCATGCCGCCATTCTCTCCATTCTTGTCTCTCCACTTGGGACTTAAAAAATATTTTTATGGTACACTAATGGAGTCTTAAGAGTCAAAACTAGAAATAATGCTATCATAAAAACCACAGAAAGCTTAGAGAAAAAACTCAAAACTTCCAGACTCTCATTAAGGTAGATCACTAGAAATCGTTATGTATTTTGATGTCTAACAAATTCAGAATTTGATGTCTCTCTCTAAAAATTGTGAATTTTTAAATAAATATTCCCTATTGAAGAAGGTCTTCCATCTTCCTGGTGGGACTCCAGTAAATTTTTAATCTGAATAATTCAGATTCTTCAGTGTAGTTTAGTGTGTGTGTGTGTGTGTGTGTGTGTGTGTGTGTGTTTAAAACACTGTCTCATTATGAAGTCCAGTTTGGCCTTGAACTCACTGTGTACCCCAAGGTGGCTTCAAACTTCTGGCAGTCCTGCTCAGCCTCCTAAGTGCTAGAATTATAGATGTGAGCTACCACACTTGAGTATATGTTATTTTTTAAAAATAAAGGATTATAAAATTCTTCAAATACACACCTCAGAATATTTCAGTCCTAAATTAACTTTACTGGCTATTACATTATCCAAAGAGATTAATAATGACCTTTTATCTGTTTTCTTTTTTTTGGGACAGGGTCTTACTCTGCAGTTCAGGCTGGCCTGGAACTCAGCCATCCTCCTGCCTCAGCCTCCCAAGTGCTAGGATTACAGGTGTCAGCCACCATGCCTGGTTTTCATCTGTTCTAAACACATCACTATTAAAAATTTTGAAACCAATGCAAGCTTCCTCTTTAAGCAGTGAGAACTCTTTAAAATGTCTCCACAGTTTCATAGAAATGAAACTTTCTCATGTCATTCAGAATTCTTCCTGTGACCCTGCATAACCTCCAAGCCTGTTGCATCTTTGACATGTGGCAAAAAGTGCTATGCATTCAAATCTTCATCCCTACTATGCAACTGGGGCTTTCTGGAACCCTTTACCCAAAAACTAACCAAGTATACAAGCAAAACCTTTTTAAATCAACTTGATAGAGTTGTAAATCATGGAACAAGCAGCTTTGTAATAGCCAAGTCTTAAGGTCATCAAATTCAAGTGTATAAACAAAAGTGTGGTAACATGTAGTAGTATAATATAGACAGTTCAGTACACAAAAAGATCTTTTGTTGTTGTCATGCCCAAAACTTGATACCTGAAATGAAAGTAATACCATATAGTTCAACTGGACTAGCTAGCCAACTGTTGCTAGTGTAAACTGATCATAAGCTAGCCAACTGTTGCTAGTGGTCAAGAAAGAGACTGCCCTGAAGAATAAAGAAAGGTTGGGAAGCAATTTTGCTGTAATAGTAGTTTTCTTTTCTTCTGTGTTTCATATTATCTGAAAAAAACCAGGGTGAAATACAATGAGAAAATGATGCGATTTTACAACATTATAGTAGACTGAATATTCTAATAAACAAAGATAGAAAATTACAAAGTTATTATCTAAAAGTTCCTGTTTCTTAAAGTACTATTCATCTCCAAAGTTCATGCCCTTGGGGACAAAATTGTCAAAAGAAATGTTTCCTTTTTTTTATCACCCAGATAGCTTTTGCTAGAGACAAAAATGTAAAAGAAAAATTATTTTGGGAACATACCCTACCAATAATTCTTATTAAGTTGCCAGGCCAGAGATAGTCTTTTTTTTTTTTTTGCGGAACTGGGGATCGAACTCTGACTGTTGTGCTTCAAAGTTAGGCACAGTACCACTTGAGCTAAATCCCCAGCCTAGAGATACTCCTTTCTTACTTCAATACTTTTCTCAATATTTTGTTCTGTGTGTCATTTAGGATCCATGTAGTACCTTGCCTCTTCCAAAGATCAGGGAGCATATTAAAAGGATTGCTAAACTAGAAGGTCAAGTTCCAAAGTCTGGCTGTGTCATTCCACCCTAGCAGATAACTTGTGCTCTTTGTAGCACCGCTTTCTAATCTTGAAAATGGGAACAATAACATTTACAACACAGAATTAACTACTTGGCATATAGCAGGAAGCAAGTACACATCAACTTCTTTATGGTTTACCCCAATTAGACCAGTATGTGTAACTTTTCTTCTGTCCTGAATACTGGCATGCCACTTCTGAAACTTACTGGACACTTAATCCACCACAGGGTACTTTTATACTTACAAATAACTGAGTGATTTGAATCTCTGAGAACATAACAGCCATCTCAGCTCTTAAGTGGACTATTCTGCTCTTGGACATTTAAAAGTGTTGAATGAATGAAGGTTACAGTCCATGTGGCTTTTCTGACTTTCTTCCAGATTGATGTTTCTCAACAGTAAAGACAAGTGATTGATGTTTCTCAACAGTAAAGACAAGTGATAGAGAAAGCTGGAGTGATAGAAGACTACAAAAATAAAAAGGAGACAAATGTTGAGGCACGTCGCATGCCAGGAGGAATAAAGCCAACTTCCTCTCTTGCAGAGAGTTGCAGAATATGTTGATAGGAGCTGTAGGATCTCGGCTCCACCTTCCCTTCATCTATTTTCATGGTTTCATCTTCACCGAAGGACTGTTCTACTCCATTAATGAGTGGTAAGAGCATGAGCGCCTATACAGAAAGGACAGCCATCCTGTTTTGTGCTGAGCTTTGTGGGGAGAAAGAGCAGAGTTCTTTTGCTAATTTTTGTGGGCATAGTTCTTGTCTTCTAAATGCTAATTAAACTTCTGGAAGTGGTTTTATGTCACTTAAATAGGAAACTGAGGAGAGTTTTCTTTCTATGCAAAGTACTAACATTTTCTTTGTTATTAAAGAGATCTTAAATTTTAAAATGCTTTCTTCGATAACATGATATCTTCAATGATCGAAGATCTGCTGAATCATAAAAGGTTTATTACTTTTATTCCATCTGAAAAACATTTTTATTAATACCCAATTTGCATGTTACATGTAAATGAAAGAGAT
>PVIC010012863.1:0-38880 GCA_004025085.1 Thryonomys swinderianus | reverse complement strand
TTTTCTTTTTTGTCCTACTGTGGGATGAATTTAGGGCCTCACACACACCAGGAGCATGCTCTACCCCTGAACTGCATCCCCAGTTTTTTTCTAGTGTTTGCCATACACAATGTTTACATTCCTTGCGTAAAGTTGGAACTTATACATAACACATCTTAATTCCTTTCTTCAAGCTTTTCAATCCTCTTCTTCCTCTTCTCCATCTCTGGATCTTCTTTCCATTTGAGAAAGGTCCCTTTATTTTCTATTATCTATCTTTTATTTTGCTCTTTCTAATTTTGGTTTCTCACATAAGAGAACCAAGTGATGTTTCAGCTTTTGTGTCTTGATTTATTTCACTGAACATTATGCTCTTAGTGTACATCTATTTTCCTACAAATTTGTCAAGTTTTCTTTATGGAAGAGTTGTATTCCACCATGTGTAAATACAACATTTTCAGTCCTTCTCACTTGTATGTTTACTTATAGGATCTTGTTTAATTGCCAAAGCTGACTTTGAACTTGCCATTCCCTTGCCTCAGCCTCCATAGTAGCTAGGATTACAGCACCAAAGAGCCAGCTGCCTCCATTTTTTGATGTTTGGCTGCTGGCAACTTTTAGGTCTTACTTCTCTCTCCTCCTGTATCTAGACAGGCTAATCAGAAAGCTTGATGCAGGCCAGGGATTTAGCTCAGTGGCACTGTGTCTACCTTGCAAGCTCATGGTGCCCAGTTCAATCCTAGTGCCAAAAAGAAAAAAAAAAGCTTGACACTCTCTCCTTTGGCAGCTTTCCCCTGGGCACATGTGTGGACACAGTAGAAACACAGGCACAGTTCCATTCCCTACTCTCAAGCCACTTCAGGCTTGCTACACAGGCCTGCCCTGGTCTCTCCAGAGATCCTAAGCATACAATAACCTTTTCATGTTCCCTTGATGCACATGTATCTTCAGTTTCAACAGCAGAGCCTCACTATGGGTAGGGATCCACCTGTTTCTGCAGGTGACTATGATCCTGCAGGTCTTTTAGTTCTCTGGTCAGCCCTTTATTTCCTGTGAATCTAGGATAGCTGCAATCAGGGGCAGCCAATCTGTGTCCTGCTTGATCCCACTGTCATTTGTCCTGCTAGAGGAGCAGCTGTACCAATCTTAGGCTGACCACTGAAGAGCTAGATATTATTTTAAGCACAGGCTCAAAATTTTACAGAAAATGACTCTAGTAAAGAAATTGGCTGGATTTTTCCAGCATTCAACTTCTGCTTTCCTTTCTTGGTGAGGTAGGATCTTGTCAAGTGGGGTTTCTGGCACTCAGGAGGAAGCAGGACAGAAGGCCCATGCTCTTGGATCCCAGTAGGGGCCACCAATGCATGAGGTCTGGGTGCAGTTTCATTACAATGTCCTTGTAATGCCCACTGAGCCCTAAAAATAGCACCCCACTTAACCTGACCTGGACTGAATGTACTTCTGGTCCTCAGAATAACCAACACTTAACTAGTACACAGTTGTCTATCATCTTTACTTTTTAAAAGCTGTTTGTTTTTTAAGTAGCTAGTATATTATCCTGATGGCAAAGTTGAACCTAAAAATCAAATTAATTTGAGTAACCTATTATATTATTTAGATCAAAACAAAATACTACAGACAGATAAATGTTAACAGTAGGCTCATAAAATGGAGTAAAAATTAATTTTGGTGTGAACTATATGATTTTTAATAGTTTTCTGATGTAGGGATACAGTTATGTTTCTGGGAATCTGCTAACCCAGGGACAAATAAGTCCCAGTAATTGTAACGTCCGCCCTTTGGAACACATGGTTTTGTTTGTAGGACTGCTTTGCCCTCAGTAAGTATATTAGTCAGCTTTCTTGCTGCTGGGACAAAGTAGCTGACACACATACACACACACACAATTAAGTGAAGAAAGTTTTATTTTGACTCATGGTTTCAGAGGTTTCCATATGGTGAACAGGCTTCAAGATAAACATCACAGTGAAACAGTATAGCAGACAAAAGTTGCCCACTTCATGGCAGCCAGAAAGCAGAGTGGGCAGGAAAAGCTGGTAAGAGCAGGGCCAGGGAATACATACTGTCCTCAAGATCATACCTTATGACCCATGAAGAAACGCTCAGAAGTGTGATTTACTAATGTAGGCATTTTTCCAAGAAACTAAGCTGACAATCAAGATTAACCATCACAGTAGGATAGTAGGACTGGTCTATTTTATGTTTTCTTCCCCAGCTTTGCTGTCTCTGAGCTGAGTCTCTTCCAAGAGAACACAGAAGACAAAAAGGGAGCCCTTTCCTGAACAGCAAGATGGAAAGTGAACAGAACTTTCTTCAGTCTGGCTCTACCTACCAGCCAGGGAGTGAATACCTAGAAACTGGTTCCATCCTCGTAGAAGCTGGGCTGTGGGAGAAGCCTTATCCATCCCCTTTTTGCCTCCAGGTCCTCTCCTTCCTCCCATGCAACGCGGTTGCAAGAGCCTTCCTTTTGAGTGGCCACTGGTCCCCCTCTTGAGTTTCCATCCCATGGCTGGGGAGGAGAGAGTTGAGGCAGCTCTCTGGCAATGAGTTCAGGTGGCTCAGAAAAATAGAAAATTTTCAAGAGAATATGAAAACTCTGAAGCAAAAGTGCACTTCTTCTTTAATACTGTCTCTCCAGTGTCGGTTCCTCTGTGTCTTAGACTGTCCTCTGTTCCTCAACAAGAACCAGTTAGTCAGATTGATATCTTACCAATCAATTAATGTTAGGGTCAAAGGGGGTTTTAACATTAACCTGATCTGATTTTTTTCATTTTATAGTTTAAAAACTGAAGCCAAACAACAGTGCATTTTAAAATTTTTATCCCCTAGGGATAGGATAGCATAAAACCATAACCAAGACTTTCATGGTTCAGGTCATATACCTGTATCTTTTCTGTAATGTATCAAGTATCTCTGACGTCTTCAAAACCATCTTTTCTATATGCCTTTGGATGCTGTGGTCTTTCTTCCTACTCAATAAGATGTGAAAGAAGACACATTGTTGAGAAAGAATGAGCTTGTCTTTTCAGAAGCCACTCAAGTTTAAGGGTGAAGAACAAGGAAAAGCAGCTGCCCCCCTCTTCAGAGGATCCTTGGAAGAAAGGTGGTGTTAAAACACTATTGGGATTTTGTTTCCGTTTATTGCTTGCTGTTCTCAACACATAATCAACTGTCCTCATCATCCCCATGACATGAGCAACGACTAGCTGCAAGGTTGAGCACGAAAAGATGATACGGCTGAGAGGAGCTGCGAGCTCCCGTACCCGAGCGGAAACAGAAGGGTGTGCCGCAGGGTCCTCTGGGAAACGACGCCTGGGAGCGAGACGCACCCTGCGGAGGGTTCTGGGGATTGTAGTTCAGCCCCGAATCCGTCAGGCTCTGCCAGTGGGCCCCACTGGCTTTTGGTTGCCATTGTCACCCGGTCTGGCTTCCTCTCTGTCAGTCTCAGGACTGAGTAACCGAAGGAGGGCAGCGGAGGGCCTCGGCGCGGGGCGTTCTCAGCCTCTCGGTGGATCCGAACATTCGGCCCGGCCTGGGCGGACGAGGGAGTCGCGATGGATCCTGGAGGCCGAGGTGAGGATCCAGCAGTGATGAGGCCGTGGTGCCCGCGGGAGAGAAGGAAGGGGACAGGCTACCCTTACGCTGGGCAGGCGGTGCAGGGAGGACTAGCATCGTGACCATCCCAGACCCTGCTATTGGTCTCGTGCCGCTATCCCCATTGCCCCGCTGTTGTAGGAGGATGAATCCCCCCACACGTGCACTCTCAATAACAGACCTGATTATTTGGCTTTTGATAATGACTTCCTTTTTGTCCTCGTCTGAAGTGAGTAAGGCGGTAAAACAGAAACTGACACGTTTGGCAGATGGGGAAAGCGAGGACACGGAATTTGTTTACAATCCTGTTTTTTGTTTGTTTGTTTGTTTGTTTGGGTTTGTTCTTTGTTTTTGCTGTTGTTGTGGGTGGGGTTTTTTGGGGGGGTTGGGGTTTTTATGTTTTTTGGTTTTTTTTTTTTGCGGGAGGTGACCACCATTCCATTGACTTTCTGAGAGAGCTAGTATTGTTTGTGAAATTCCTGTGCTCCTATTTAGGCTCTTTCATCCTTTGAAACTGGAATACAATGGAAATTAATCATTATTTGATTGACAGACCTTGGATGTTATTCTGGCCACTCAGCAGAAAAGTGATAGAAGTATGGATTTAGTTTGTCTGTACAGATTCTGAGAAGTTTAAGGGCAGCAGGGGGCAGAAAGAATTTGAAGTCATGGCTGTCTTGTGTCAAAGATTTTCTGGGATAGTCCTTTGGTCTGCTATACTGACTCTTGGGTAAAGTAGATGGTCCCTGGCAATTCCTGCAGGTTCACTGTAAGACCAGAGTAATTGTCATGACTTTTATCTCCACTTGTAGGATCACTTGCTGAGGACTCAGACATTCCTGGTGCTGTAAATGCAATAGAAAATGGCATAACTGATATGCTACTGACTCCTGGTTCCCAGGTAAATTGAAATTTCTTCTTCCTCTTCTTTCTTTTTTTCTTCAGTTCTCAGCATGGGTATGTTTTCTTGTGTTACTAAGAAACTGTCTCACCTTGAATTTTACGCCACTGGATTCATAAGTCATGAGTGATGAACTTCACAGGAAATGCTCCTCACCTGAAAAGGACTTTCCTTCTCACCAGTGCTTCTTCTCCACCTGCCCAGTGCTTGCTGCACTTACTGACCACTTGGTACTGTCTGTGGCCTTGTAGAATAACAGCCATTCCCCTTGTCTCAGGGAGTTTCCTGAGGCAATGAGATATAGTAAGTCAATTAGTTAAACTGCATGAAGATAGATAGATGATAGATAGATAGATAGATAGATAGATAGATAGATAGATAGATAGATAGATAGATGTGTAGTAACAACTGGTATGAACAGGTCATCAAAGGCACTACACGAGGTTTACCACCATCTAGAGTATTTGGAAAGGTTTGAGATGAGAACTTTGCAAAGCTAGAGAGAGTACATATTTAAAGAACAGAATACAGGGTCAGAGATTTAGCTCAGTGGTTCCAGCACCTGCCTAGCAAGTGCAAGGTCCTTGGTTCTATCCAAGATACCAACATAAAACAATACGGGGTGTGGTAATTCACACCCACCAGCAATCAGTATCACCTACCACAGTGCTGGGTGTGGTGGCTCATGCCTCTAATCCCAGTACTCAAGAGGCAGACATGGGAGGATTACTGAGTTCCTGGTTTCCTGGGCTACAGAGTGAGCTCAGGGCCAGCCTGAACTAAAAAGTGAGACCCTGTCTTAAAAAAAAAAAAATACAAAAATGTTACAAGAGGGAAAACATCTTTGGCAAAGAAAGGAGAAAGAAAGAAAAAGGAATGAGTCTTGAAGTCATAATAGAATTAGAGATCCTGGACAGGTGTGAGGCATTGTGGCAGGGGTGGGGATTGAAGAAGGGCAAGCCAGAGTGTAGTGAGGGAAACTTGGATGGGGTATAGTCAGATCACAGAACAATCTACACTGAGTGTCATGCTGAAGGCAAATAGGAACCATGAAGGTTTTTAGAGGCTCAGCAAGATGAAACATATGACCGATTGAAGACAGAAGATTAGTAAAGACACCTTGGTAAGATCAGGCAGGGACACTGGGAGAGGAGCAGTCCCTTTGAAAAAGGGCTGGGATTACTTGTTTGTGTCAGTTCAGACCTCAACACATACAGGTGCTAATGATCCATGTAAAACTCTGGGAAAAAATGCCAGTATCGATTCTGATCCATCAGCCAGTTGTATGCAGAGGGAATAAGAGAGAAAAAGTCAGTAGTACCTGCAGGACAGTGTCTGGCCAGTCTAGCCCTGCCCTCTAGCTGTAGCACATGTGCATTTAAATGAGTTTGATTGCTGAGGAAACTAAAGCCTGAAGAGATATCCTGCTAGTTTTGTTGGTATTAGAAGGAAAAACTCTATGCACATTATATTGTTTGTGTTGATCACTCCTGAGGCATATGCCCTGAAAGCACCATACACTTAAAAAGTACAGCAATTCCATACTTGAAGTGTGAGAATAAAGAGCTTATTTCAGAAAGAGGAGAATAGATTTCCAAAGTAGATAGTTCTTTTAATTCTATTTAATTATGTGCATTGCTTTACCAGTTTTTAAAGTGAGGGGTATATTATATACATTAGAATGCTGAATGTAAATAATTAATTGCTATATTATATGTAGTCACACAGCACATAAAGACATTTCACGCAACAGCAGACCACATGTACAAAGGTTGTCCTGGAAGATTATATTGCTTAGTGATGTCATAGTGTAAGTTAAGTACACTCTACAGTGTTTGCTCCAGTATAAACACGACAGATAATGCATTTTTCAAACCATATATCTGTTGTTAAATGAGCCAAGACTGTATGTTCAGGATCCCAAAGCAAAAGTGGTAGTTCAAACAGGGATAAGACTTACTCGTTTGCTATGTAGTAACCCAAGGACTGTTTTACTATATATCAGTCAAATTGCAGTTGTATAGAAATGACTTAAAAAGGTTCAAAAAATAGTTAGACATTTATCTTGCCAGATAAATAAATAGATTCAAGCAAACATTTTCCCTACTTGCTCCCTTCTCCTACACTTTAGTAGACAAACTAAACTTTTTGCCTATCAGGCCGGAGATTTAGCTCAGTGATTCCAGTGCCTGCCTCGCAAGCGCAAGGTCCTGAGTTCAATCCCAGCAACCACATATAATGCTGGGCGTGGTGACTCAAGCCCACCACCAATACCACATACCACAGTGCTGGGTGTGGTGGCTCACGCCTGTAATCCCAGCACTCGGAGGCAGAGACAGGAGGATTACTGAGTTAAAGGCTTGCCTGGGCTACATAGTGAGCTCAGGGCCAGCCTGAACTACAAAGCAAGATCCTGTCTCAAAAAAGAAAAAAACTTTTTGCCTATCACATAGATCAAGATTAAAGACTTCTGCAACTGTTTTTGAAGTTTGATGTAATTCTATTTGTCTCCCCTCCTCTGTTTTCCTGCACACTCTTAAAATATGGATATATTTTCTTAAAACACACACACATATATTTCTTACTAATTTGATTCTTCCTTCATTGAGCTGTTCAAAAACATTTCATGGAGTTCTTGCCTGTACCGGATTCTCCAGTCAGTAAAGACAGATCTGGCCTGTGCTCTGTGAAGCTGACTATCTAATATTAGGAACAGACAGTTGTTAATCACAAAAGCCCTTCCTCCCCTCCACTTCCCTCCAAAGAGAAAGAAGGAAGAGGGTCCTGCAGCAGAAGCCTAAGAATTCTTCCCTGAGGAGGTGAACCCAAGCTGAAGTACAGGGTGGCATAGGATTCAAATAGTTGAAAGGTGGGGTCATAGAGGAGAACATTCAGGGACAGGCAGCAGCAAATATAAAGCAGCACAAGGGAAGGTAGTACACATTAGGAACAGCTGAGACTTCCAGCCTGAGCACAGGGAGTGCTGGAGTAGTATACACGGAAGTAGGAAGTAAATGAGAAGTCAGGCCTATCAGAAATGACAAAAGCCCTTTGGGTACTTTCATAATAATTTGGGCTTGAATAAATGCATAAATGTGGCAAATATAGCAAAAAGTCTGTTTTTAATACTCTCTCTCTCTCTCTCTCTCTCTCTCTCTCTCTATATATATATATATATATATATATATATTGGATTGATTCTATTCTGAAAGGAAAGCTAGAGAGAAAAATATTCCATATTCCATGAACTCCTTATATGTTAATACCCATACTATAAAGAAAATATTTAATTTATTCAGTGGTTCTGGTGCCTACCTAGCAAGCACAAGGTCCCTGGTTCAATCAATCCCGGGTAACTATATATCAAAGTACTGGGTGTGGTGACTCATGCCTACCAGCAATTAGTACCACACATCACAATGCCAGGTGTGGTGGCTCATGTTTGTACTCCGAGCACTCAGAAGACAGAGGCAGGAGGATTGCTGAGTTCCAGGCTTGCCTGGGCTACATAGTGAGCTCAGAGCCAACTTGAAACACAAAGCAAGACCCTGTCTCAAAAAAAAATTTTTTTATATATAATTATGTTCTCTCCCTTTCCAGTGTATGAATAGTAAGAAGTTCTACAGTTGTATAAATTAATTTATTGATACATAAATGAAGAACTCAGAACCTTCAGGTTTGATTCTGAAGGTCCCTTCCTTCCTGCCTGCAGGTAATATGCAGTTCCAATGCAGGGACAACAAGAGTGTGGACTACACAGAGGCCAGAGAATCCGAGCATTGGAGGGACTGACAAAGTCATTTGTCTCACCTGCCATCCTTCCAGTCTCCTCCTCATACCTGTCAGTTTTGCTCCTTCCCAGAGACCTCTGGGAGGAGGCCCTTTGGTGAGCACCAACATGTATGTTTTTCAGAAACCTTTGATGATCAGGAACATGGCTATGGCTCTTGCCCAGTGGGAGAAGCTGGATCCGTCTCAGGGTGATATGCCCAAAAATCCTAGGAATCTGGTCTTGCTGGGTAAGAATGGTTCCACTCTCCCTGAGAATTCACCTGGTATGGTACCTCTGTTCCTCCATTTGTATGCAGTCTTAAGTAATTAGTCAAAGATTCTTAATTTCTGTAAGGCCTGAGACAGGTAGTTTCTACTTTTTGTTCCAGGGTATTTTCTTACCATTCCTTGAGTTAGAAAGGCAGGTAGACTAACAATGGGCACCTCTATGATAGCATCCTTCTCAATTCCTTGATCAAGGATATCAAAACAAAGTTCTAGTGAAAACTATTCTTAAAAGAATGGTTGCTTGGGCCGGAGATTTAGCTCAGTGGTTCCAGTGCCTACCTCACAAGCGCAAGGTCCTGAATTCGATCCCCGGTAACCACATACAATGCTGGATGTGGTAACTCATGCCCACCAGCAATCAATACCACATACCACAGTGCTGGGTGTGGTGGCTCACGCCTGTAATCCCAGCACTCAGGAGGCAGAGACAGGAGGATTGCTGAGTTCGAGGTTTGCCTGGGCTACATAGTGAGACCCTGTCTCAAAAAAAAAAGAATGGTTGCTTATTCTTTTAATAGGGAGTGGTAAAAACAAATGATTTGGTTGTTTGGAGCTCAAATACCCCATATCAACCTTCCTACTTTCCTCTTAGCATGTTTAGGAAAGAAATCCAGACCTGACTTCTGTTTTAAACTATCTTTTCTTAAGACCAAGGAACTAGGCCTGAGCTCTTTACTAGACTCCTGTTGTTTTCTCCATGAACAGGACTTCCAATTGCCAAGCCTGAGTTAATCTCTCATCTAGAGCATGGAGAGGAGCTGGAGAGAGAAGTCTCTAAAGAAACCAGTCCAGGTGAGTAAGTGTTGGGAACAGTAAAAATAAAACCTGGATGGTGCAGCTATAGCTGTGAAAGGGCCTTTCCACGTTTCACAGACCTATGGCAACAAGGAAGCAGAGAGGAATGTCTCCAGGGCTTCACTCCAGCTCTGTGCTTAATGATCTCTATTAAGTTAGAATATGATTTTTTTAGTAAGTATTAGTAAGTATATAAATATACACACTTGCAAACCATTTCTTTTTCACAAATAAGATGAAATGAAACCAATATTTTAATAGCTGTTAACAACTGGCTTAAATATAAGGCTCTAAACCAGGGTTTTTCACATAAACCATACACCATGTACAGGATAAATGTTATTTTTTGAGTCTCAGATTAATGACTATAAAATGATCCCTGAGTTTTCCTTCTGCAGGCAAAGGCAGCATAGCAGACCAGACTTTGGAATCAGTCTTCCTAGGTGGAAAGCCTGATTTAGATACACCCTAGCTCTGTTATCTTTTAACAAGTGACCTTCCCTCAAATTCTCAATCTATAAAGTGGGAATAATACTGACACAACATACAACACTTAAGTCACAGTTGTGCTGAGGGTCAAATGAATAATTCAAGAAAATTGTTTAGAGCAGGTCTTGGTTATATGCTAAGCAAACAAATGCTGTTAAGTATTGGTAGCTTTTTGGCAGATGTCATGGATTTGACCCTGTTGGATTCAAGGGAATTACTGTAGTGGACTCCCAGCAAATTATACTTTCTTCTTTCATATCCTTACATAATAGAGGCAGCATACTGTTGCTAAATTCCCCAGTTAATGGCTTATTCTGCCACTGCCATTTTTCTCTACCTAATTTCAAGACCTTAGTTAGGCTACTCACCTAAACTTTTTGCCTTCTCTGTTCTCTGGGTTGAACTTAACACCAGAGAGCCAAACTCCTTTGTATACTATACTTCCTATATGTGCTCCACAAGTATTTGGAGATTTTTCACTCCCCTTAGCTAGAGCTCAGTTTGCCTTTAATCTTTTCAACCTATTTATCCTTAAATCCTAGGCACTTCCCTGAATATGAGATAGTTGATAGCATTGTGTTGTATTGACTCATTTCACTAAGAGACATGCTCAGATATGAAAGACTGTCTGTATTAGTTTTCTCCTGCTATAACCAAATATCTGAGACTCAATAGTTTATTGTAAAAGTTTTATTTAGCACATAGTTCTGGAGGTTTAAGAACATAGTGTTAAGTGACATAGAAATACAGGATCAAATATCACATAAGTCTCTTATATGAGAAAAATATATACACACACAGTGGTCAGGAGAGAGGTCGTTAGGATATAGGAAGAAGTTCAAATACTCAAATTACATATTCTATAAGTTTTCTGTTATTATCTGTTTATGATTTAGGGAGGAATTCAAATACTTTCCCAAATTACATATTCTATAAGTTCTGTGTTATTATATGTTTGGTTTTTGTAAGAATCTTTCTGGTTTATGTCTTGTACCATGAGTAACTACTTTGAAGATAACAGCACACAGTGTATTAACTGTTGTTATTCTTTTACTATTTGGTTAGGAATTTTTTTCATAAAATAAAGTTTAAAAAAATGAAGCATGGCTCCTGCATTTTTTAGCTCTGATGAGCACCTCCTTGGTTCATCACAGTGTGGCAAAGAGATGGAGTAGGAAATGGTCATATAGATAAGGTGACCCACTCATTGGGTGACCACACTTTATAGCAACCTTTCCCACAAGAACTCACTTGCTCCTTGAAACCAGCATGGATCCCTTGCAGGGTTGGAACCTCTGTGGCCTGTATTGCCTTTTGCTGGGGCCCACTATTTAAAGATTACACTGTCTCAACACTGCCACATTAAGTCCCCAGGACTATAGCACATGGGGACACACTCAAACTGTATCCAAATCATAGCATCATCTGAGCCTGAAAGTATACAGATGCTTTCAGCAGTGAAAGTTTTCTCCTTAAACTCTTACCCAGAAGTCAGGCTCTTGAGATAGATAGTTATCATAATAGGCTAGGAATTAGTCCAAGGATATGGAGCTTGACCTTCCCCTATCCACAAACTAGTTCTCTCTTCCTCTTTCTCCCTCCCTCCCTCCCTCTTTTTCTCTCTCTTTCTCTCTGTCTGTTTCTCTCTCTCACTCTTACCCCCCTCCTCTTTCTCTCTCCTGTCTTTAATTTGGTTCTATTCAGTTTGCATGATGGTAAGCAACTAGAAATCAGTTGCTTCCTAATTACTTGATAATTTGTAGACCTAGACCACATTGAACACTACCATTTAGAATTTATCACTCATCTTGACACTGGCAACTGATTTTTGTGTAAGATAACATTTTTGGGGGGTAGTACTGTGGTCCTTCATATTAAGGTACATTCATGGCCCTTTTTATTGATTAACTGATTGGTTGGTTGAGACAGGGTTGCACTAAGTTGCTAAGTTCCCCAGGTTTGACTTGAACTCAAACTCCTCCTGCCTCAGCCTTCCAGAGTGCTGGGATTACAGATATGTGCCACTATGCCCAGTTAGAGGGGTGGTTTTGAAAAACTAGTCTTGTAGTAATTGGGACATTATACAGCTAGGTATTTAGCTCTAGTGGCACTGTGTCTACCTTGGAAGCACAAGGGCCCAAGTGTGATCCTTGGTACCACACACACACAAAAAAAAATACATAATAGAGTAGGAAGAGATTAGCTAAAGAAATGAGATTAAAGAGACAAGCTAAAAATGGTCTTTTATGAAACCTGCTGTGAAACTGGCACATTGAGTAATTCGTGGACTATCTTTCTGATCCCAGCCTTGTCTCTTCTGGACCCTGTGTTTTCTCAGCCATTTCCCTATATCACCTCAGCTCAATTTTGCTCTGTTAACACCTTTCCATTTCCTACCTTGCTGCTGCAAAGAGTGTTGAAGCCTACTCACCATACTTCTTTGTCCAGTCACATTTCTTTTCTTATGTACTCTTAAGATTAAGAGGCTATTTTTGAAGGCTTATAAAGTTTTTTTGTTTCCTGTAAGCATTTTTTCTGTAGTTTTTTTTATCACAATAGTTATTTTTCTCTCTGTGTAGAAAATGATATCTGTATATTTTTGTTTCTTTCATACTGGGGGACAATGCCAGAAAGCAGAGTATTAACTCCAGAGAAGGACTTTTCTGAAGAATCACCCCCTGCAGTGTTAATAGAAAGATTTTCAAAAGAAGGTTCCAGTGAATGTGAGGACTCTTCAGAGAATCAGCAGGAAAATCATGAAAAGCACCTAATACAAGAGGTTTTCACTCAGAAGAAACTTTCTGGAAAGAGAAGTTACCAATATGATGAATTTAGAAGTTTTAATCAGCAGTCATTATTCATTCAACAACAGAGAAGAAGACTTCATAATTGTGATTCATTTAAAAAGAACTTAAAACAAACTTCAGGTACAATTAGGCCTGAGAGAATTTGTGCAGGAAAGAAACCTTGGAAATGCAGTGAGTGTGAGAAGGCCTTCAGTTATTACTCAGCTTTTGTCTTGCATCAGAGAATTCACACAGGAGAAAAACCCTACAAGTGTAATGAATGTGGGAAAGCCTTCAGCCAGAGCATACACCTTACTCTACATCAGAGAATTCACACTGGAGAGAAACCCTATGAGTGTCATGAATGTGGGAAAGCCTTCAGTCACCGCTCAGCCCTCATTCGGCATCATATAATTCATACTGGAGAGAAGCCTTATGAGTGCAATGAATGTGGGAAGGCCTTCAATCAGAGCTCATACCTCACCCAGCATCAGCGGATTCATACTGGAGAGAAACCTTATGAGTGTAATGAGTGTGGAAAAGCCTTCAGCCAAAGCACATTCCTTACCCAGCATCAGGTCATTCACACTGGAGAGAAACCTTACAAGTGTAATGAATGCGGCAAAGCCTTTAGTGACCGCTCAGGCCTTATTCAGCACCAGAGAACTCATACTGGAGAGAAGCCTTACGAATGCAATGAATGTGGGAAAGCATTTGGCTACTGTTCGGCTCTGACTCAGCACCAAAGAACACACACTGGGGAGAAACCCTATAAATGCAGTGATTGTGCCAAGGCTTTCAGTGACCGCTCAGCTCTTATCCGTCATCAGAGAACACACACTGGAGAGAAACCTTACAAGTGTAAGGACTGTGGGAAGGCTTTCAGTCAGAGTTCATCACTTACAAAACATCAGAAAACTCATACTGGCGAGAAACCCTATACATGCAAGGAATGTGGAAAAGCCTTCAGCCAGAGTTCATCCCTCTCTCAACATCAGAAAACACATACTGGAAGGAAAACCAAGGAATATGGCCAAACCTTCAGTGAGCATTCAGCCTTTGGCCAACATAAGAGAATTCATACTGGATAAATGGCCCATTCAGAAAATCATCATGGAGCATTTACCATATGTGCTGTGAGGGCTACAAAGAAATTTAAGACTGTTACAAAAGTTATTGAGAAGTCATTGTTAATATGGGGTATAGCTTACTTAGACTGTGGAAGCAAGGCTTTATACTTTAAAACATATCCTGTAAATTTCCATAGGAAAAGAGGAAATTTATTTCTAACATCATAATGTGTATCTAAGTTACCAAATTCTTGAGAGAAAAATAGTGTGTCTCATGGTGAAAGAGAACTTGTTGGCTGGACTTGGTAGTCTTATGATACTGAGGGCCTAAAGTTCTAAAGAGACAAAGGATCATTATAGGGAAATTGCAGATATAGAAATAAGAGATTAATAATTCCTAATGAAGGCCGAAGGGTTAGCTCAGTGGTTCTGGCGCTGCCTCGCAAGTGCAAGGTCCTGAGTTCGAACCCCAGTAACCACATACAATGCTGGGCGTGGAGACTCATGCCCACCAACAATCAATACCACATAGTACAGTGCCGGGTGTGGTGGCTCACACCTGTAATCCCAGCATTTGGGAGGCAGAGGCAGGAGGATTGCTGAGTTCCAGGTTTGCCTGGACTACATAGTGAGCTCAGGGCCAGCCTGAACTACAAAGCGAGACCCTGTCTCGAAAAAAAATAATAATAATAATAATAATTCCTAATGAGTTTGTCCAGATTCAGGAATAGTGCAGAAATAGAAGTTGTCCTTCACCCTTAAGTTCAGGACACAAAAGAGATAGATGCAAAGGAGAGACTCAGAGACTTGGGGGAAAGAATCCAGGAAGTGTTGATTGAGATAACTACTGAATATTTACAACTAGGAAGAAATTAGACTTATTAGTCAGTTACAGTTCCTATGAGGACAGCTTTACTAGGAAGCTAACAGTCTAGAAAGGAAAAGTAGAGGAAATGCTTCATGTGTTCAGTCTATTTTAAGCTATCTGAATTACCTGAGGGTATTTATTTATAAACATTTACCTCAGTTCTATATAGATTATACCTTAGATTTTTTTATACCATAGTAAAATTTAATTGTAGCCTTGCAATGATGTTATATATTAGATTGTGAGAAACTTGAAAAGATTTTGAAGTTCTTGCCTTTCCTCATTTTATTTACAGAGGCAGATAACATTTTTGTGTATGTATATTTTTATTGAAACTGAAGGATATTGCTGGAAATACAATTTTGAGTGTAGTGTTTAATATTTTGAAGTGTCACTGTGATGTGTGTTGGTGATTTTTCTTGGTTTTGTTTTGGTTTTGGAGTGTATGTCTGGAGTTTGTTGAACTTCAGTCTGTACATTTGTGTTTTACCAAATTTGGGTATTTAGGCCATCATTTTTTCAAAATACATTTTTTACCCACTTTCCCACTCCTTTTTTTTCTTCTAGACTCTGTTCAACCTTTGACTGCAGTCTCACAAATTTCAAAGTCTTCATTCTTTTTTTAGCATGTTTTTCTTAATTTGCTCAATCTGCTGCAACAAAATTGCATAGATTGAGAAGGTCTAGAAATTTATTTTAATAATTCTAGCAGTTGGGGAGTCTGAGATCAGAGTCCCCTCTGACTCAATTTCTACTTAGATTTCTTTTTCTAACTTACTAATGGCCACCTTCTTGCTGTGCCTTCACCTGGATTTTCCTCAGTGTATATACATACAGGGAAGAGAAAAAGTTATACAGCTACAAAACCATTGTATTTGGACCCTCCCTCTGTAACCTCATGTACCTTAGTTACCTCCTAAAGACCCTATTTCCAAATACACTGACACTGGGATAATACCTTCAACGTATGAATTGTAGGGAGGCACAGTTCAGTACGTAGCATTTTCTCTCTACCTAGATTTATGTCTATTAATGAAAAAGTTATCCATTCCATCCTAACACTCTCCAGAGTCTTTACTCATTCCAACATCATCTGGAAGGTCTAGAGTTCAAATTTTCATCTGAATGTCACCCAAACCAAATATATGTGAGAGAAGGTAAGATTCATCCTAAGGCATAATTCCTCTCCAGCAGTGAACCTGTGAAACCAATCTCTGTACTTCCAAAATCACTGGTTGGCTTGGCATAGATGAGATATGCTCTTTCCAAATGAAAGAAATAGGAGAGACTGGATAATGATGATCCCAAGCAAGCCCAAAGCCTAGGAAGGCACATTCCATTAGATCTCAAAATTTTATTTTATTGTTTGTTTTCTTGGTTGTTTTTTGCAGTACCAGGGATCAATCTCAGGCCTTTATGCTTGCATGGTAGATGCAGCACCACTTGAGCTAAATGCCTGGCAATTTTAAGATTTTATAGTAGTTCCCTTTGGTTTGATGCATTGTCTGTGGCCCCACTCAGTAGGCAGTCCTGATTCTGACTTTGTTGCCCTTCTGGGCGGCCCCTCCCCCAGGGCTTTGCAGGGTTGTCTGCCTTCTAGGGCTTCATTTGAAGGTGAGTTGGCCTGTTGAAATAAAGGTGAAGTAACTGGATAAGCCTTTGAACTGCACCCATGATCTCTTAATTAAGTCACTGTTCAGTCACATCCTTATTGCTTTCTTCCTAACTCTTTTGCAATATTATTAGAATTTGCCATATCTTTTAAATTCTTTTTTTTTTTGAGACAGGGTCTCACTTTGTAGTTCAGGCTGGCTCTGAGCTCACTATGTAACCCAGGCAAGCCTCGAACTCAGCAATCCTCCTGCCTCTGCCTCCCCAGTGCTGGGATTACAGGCGTGAGCCACCACACCCGGCACTGTGGTATGTGGTATTGATGGCTGGTGGGTGTGAGTCTCCACGCCCAGCGTTGTATGTGGTTATGGGGGATTGAACTCAGGACCTTGCACTTGGGAGGCAGACGCTGGAACCACTGAGCTAACCCTCTGGCCCCATATCTTTTAAATTCTGCTTCCTTGTTCCTTAACATTCCATTTGTCATTCATACTGTTGTTATATCTCACTGCAAGGAGAAAGGGCCCAAGCTACCTCTTCAGTACTCTGATTAGAAATTTCCTGTTAAATACCTAATTCCATCCATTTCACCTTTTACAGAATACTAGAAAACAGTTCAGACAGGTTCCTTGCAACTTCATAAGAATCATCTTTCCTTTATAATGTTTGTAACATGTTTTTCACTGCTATCTAAGTCCCACCAGAAACCCTTTAAAGATTACATGTGTAGCATGCACCTCACAACTCTGTATTCTCTCCCCAGCACCCAGTTTCAAAGCTGCCTCCACATGTTTAGGTATTTGTTACAGCAGCACCCCTCTTTTCAAGACCAAAATTTTAGAGTACTCAGGTTGTACCATACTCTAAGTGGCCCAAAAACAGAAATTTATTTCTCACAGTTCTTAACTTTAAATCCAAAGTTAAGTCCAGCAGAGTAGAGTTTCTGGCTCAGACTCTTCCTTACTTAGATATTTGTCATTTACTGTGTCTTCGTGCAGCCTTAGTTATGCGTGTGGAGAGGGAGCTGTCTTGTTAGATTAGGACCACACATTTACAACTGCTTTTAACCTTAATTACCTCCTACTAGACAATTTCAATATAGTCACAATGGAGGTTGAAGCTTCAACATAATGAATTTGGGGAAGGGGACACATTCAATCTATAGTTCTGTTACCTGTTGTTCACAATGGATACTTTCTATTCTGTTTCCAAGTTCACAGAAGATTCATCCTTTAGGCTGTTGAGGCAGTCATTGAGTTTAATTTCAATTTTTGTATTTTCCAGTTCCATTTGATTTGCCCTGAGACTTTCTATTTCTTAAAATTTCTCCCCGAAAGTCCTTACAAGGCAATTGGAACATCTGTATCATCTCTGCTGTCTCTGGGTTATCTTCATTTGCTTTGAGATTTTCTTGGTTCTTGGTGTGAATAATGATTTATATTGATACCTAAACATTTGGAGTATTGTGAGGTTCAGTATCCTGTGCAAGTGTACTGTGGAAGGCCTGCTCTATACTACTAGAGAAGAGAAAGTATTGCCTCATTGCTTAAGTTTTTGTTAAAAATCCAGTTCTGTCATGGGCCTCTATTGATTCCAGAATAGGGCTCCTCAGTACTGCTTGGCGGGGTGGGATTGGTAGCTCCCCACTAGCTCCCCTCTGATGCCACCCTGGCTGGGAGAATCATGAATGCTTCATGACTGCTTCCTCTGTGACCTCCACCAACACCATGGAGTGGGGTAGGGTGACCACATCACTATGGGGATTGGTATAAATCCTGTCTATGGGGTCTTCCAGTAAGATACAGATAGATGTCCTCTCACTGGGCAGAGTTGGGAGCCCGGTCTCTCCATGTGGTCTCTATTGACACTGCCAGGTGAAGAGGCAGATGTGGGGTCTGATGACCTGTCTATCCCCACAGCTTTCTCTGACACCATGCCAAGGTGAGTGGAGGGTTCAGCCCTTTCCAGCCTCGTGGAGAAGGAGGTGGAGGCTCCCCACTCAGTGTTTTTCATGGAAATAAAGCTACAGGTCTTTTTATGAAAAAACAGCAGGCTTTTCCTATACCTTTTAAAAATCAGTGTTTATTGGAATCCTGGATTGCCAGCTGCTTCAGAAAGCAGGCTGAAGCAGGGAGACAAGAAGAGGTCCCAAAAACTCACGACTGTGGCATTCCTCAGGTACCTAGATGCCTAGTTAGTCCATCCTCTTCACCTTTTAGAACCTCTGTATGTTTGTTTTATATGTAATGTCCATGATTTTTAGCTACACCTACAGGATTAGGAAAAAGTATTACTCTGTCCTTCCCTTGGCATCCTTGGATTTGACATTGTAATGGCTGATCAAGTTGGGTTGAGCACAGCCCAAAAGTCTGTGGCATACAGAGGTTACTTGTAGCCACCCAGAAAGAGTACTGAGGGAACTGTTCACTGGTTCAAGACAAGCTGTTCTTGGTAGGGAGACAAAACAGCTTGTTTCATCTAGTTTGCAGAGAGCCATATCATTTTAGGTTGGGGAGTAACCATTGTTTAATTGTGGATTACAGACTTCAAAAGGAAAGATAGCTGTGACTAAGACTGTAAACCATACAGTTGTTTTTTTTTATTTGTATCTTTGTTCAAAGAACATTGAAAACCCCTGGAAATTTTAAATTTTAACTTTGGAAAATTTTATAATTATTAAATATATGTGGCTCCCTTAATTTGATATGTAATGTGGTAACACAGAGAACCAACAAAAGAGGAAAATAATTGAGATTTGGAACAAGTCACTTCAGCCCTTCAAAACTTTATCCTCAGATAGGTTTCAAAAATAATGATATCTACTTGAGATAGTGATCAGAATGAGGTAGAAAATGGATACAAATGTGATTTGTAAGTTGTCAAGTGCTATACTTATATGATTTATGTCCACCCTGTGCTTTATGATGGTGTAGTTTAATAAAAGTGACTGAGTATAATGGAATGAGTCCTTTCTATATTTTTAGTAAGTGTCCTTAAACAGTAATAAAATGTGTATCTTTTATGGTAACCATGGTTTTTGTTTTGTTTTGTTTTTGCGGTACTGGGGGATCAAACTCAGGAACTTATGCTTACCAGGCAAGTGGTGGCACCACTGAGCTACATCTGCAGTCCCCATATGGTTTTCTTTAATGTGGTAAGTTACACTGAAATATGAAAAAATATGAAAAAAATAAAAATTCATACACTTCTAGATTTACCCAGTGTGGTGGTTTTTCACATCTCTAGAAGAGTTTGAATTTCTTGAATGTTTAGTTGCATTCACATTTTAAACTGGGATTCTTGCATTTATAGAATATATTTTGACTGATTTTAGCAACCATAAAAGTTTTTGGCAGGTACTTCTAAACAGTTATGGTGTTGTTGTTTTTGTTTTTGATACAGGTTCTAGCTATGTAGTCTAGGCTGGCCTTGAACTCAGAGCAATCTGCCTGCCTCAGTCTCCTGAGGGCTAAGATTTCAGGTATGTGCCCCCATGCACAGCTAAAAATTTTAATTTTGTCATAAAGGTGTTAATATATTTTATTTTCCTTTTTAGCTACAGTTGTGTTCCTTTTATTTTTCCTGATATTACTTCTTTATATTATTTTTTCTCTTGATTCTATTTCCAGAGGTTTGTCAATTATACTAGTATTTTAGAATAACCCTTTGGACTTTTGTAAAATCACTTATCAAAATATACTTTACATACAATCAAATTCATTCACTTAGTGTTCACTGAACTCAGCAAGAGTAATAACCTGTATATCCATTACTCTAATTGTGTGCAGTACAATTACTGCTACTACCACTGTTTCTCTTCCTCTTCTTTTTTCTTCTCCTGTTTGTCCTCTTCTTCTCTTGCTTTTCTGTCTTTCTTTCTGTGTCTATCTCCCTTGTCTTCCTCTCTTCCTCCTTCCTTTTCTGTCTCTCTTTCATCTCTTCTAGAAGATTCTTAGAGTTGTAAGACCTACATATGTTCATATAACCATCATGACAATTGAGTACAGAAAATTTTCATTGTACTAAAAATTTTCCTTGGGCTCCTGGTCCTTTTTAGACTGGCTTTTTTTTTTTTTCACTGAGTAAAAAGGCTTTGAGATTTATCCATATTGTGCATATAACTTAATCCTTTCAATTTTATACATCACAACATTTGCATCCAGTCACCTATTGAAGGACATTTAGGTTTTTAATTGGTGATTATAAATAAAAGTATATATATTTTTTTGAGACAGGGTCTTGTTTTGTAGTTCAGGTTGGCCCTGAGCTCACTATGTAGCCCAGGCAAGCCTTGAACTCAGCAATCCTCCTACCTCTGCCTGCCAAGTGCTGGAATTACGGGCGTGAGCCACCACATCAAGCACTGTGGTATATGGTGCTGATTGCTGGTGGGCATGAGTCACCATGCCCAGTATTGTTGTATGTGGTTGCTGGAGATTGAACTCAGGACCTTGCACTTGCAAGGCAGGCGCCGAAACCACTGAGCTAAATCTCCAGCCCAATAAAAGTAAATTTTGTGTGAACATAATTTTTCATTTCTCTAGGGTAATACCTGAGAGTGAAGTGACTAGGTCATATGGTAAGTGGATGTCCATAAGGTAGGATCAAACCCTTTTCCAGAGTGGTTGTATAATTTTGTATTACTACCGATAGCGTTCAAGAGATGTACTTGAACCACATCCTGCCAGACCGTGGTATCATTGGCTTTTGATTCTTACCTATCCTAAAATACTTGGTAGTGGTATCTTATTATGGCTTTCATTTGCATTTTCTTAATTAAAAGGTTGAGTATTTTTGATGTGTTTATTGTCTCATCTGCATCTTTGGTGAAGACTATTAAATTTTTATGATTCTATAGTTTAAAAGTTTTTGGCTTGTCTTTTTGTTCCATTTAATCCCAGTGTTTTTTAGAGAATAAATGTTTTACAGGATTTGTTGTGAGTTCACTCTTTTTACTCCTACATGCATGAATTTGAGTCTTTCCTATTTTTGATAAGTTTGGCTAAGGTTTGTCAGGTTGTTTTAACCTTTCAAAGAACCAACTCTTCAATACACTGATTCTTTGTATTGTTTTTGTTGTTTTGCTGGATACAAAGTCAACACTCAAAAATCGATGACCTTCCTGTACACAATAAACTCACTAAAAGAGAAATCAGGGAAACAACACCTTTCACAATACCATCCCAAATAATGAAATACCGAAGAATCAATCTGAGTGAAGTAAAAGACCTCTGCATTGAAAACAACAGTACTTTGAAAACAGAAATGGAAAAGAACATCAGAAAAATTGAAAAATGCCCCTTATACTTGAGTAGGAAGAACTAGTATAGTAAAAATGGCCATGCTTCCAAAATTATACAGAGTTTGGCCGGAGGGTTGGCTCAGTGGTTCCGGCGCCTGCCTCGCAAGCGCAAGGTCCTGAGTTCGATCCCCGGTAACCACATACAATGCTGGGCGTGGAGACTCACGCCCATCAGCAATCAATACCACATACCACAGTGCCAGGCATAGTGGCTCACGCCTGTAATCCCCGTACTTAGGAGGCAGAGACAGGAGGATTGCTGAGTTTGAGGCTTGCCTGGGCTACATAGTGAGCTCAGGGCCAGCCTGAACTGCAAAGCAAGACCCTGTCTCAAAAAAAAAAAATTATATAGAGTTAATGCAGTTCCAATCAAAATTCCAGCACCATATCTCACAGAATTAGAAGAGATGATCCTAAAATTAATTAACTGTTCTAGAGACCTAGAATAGCAAAAACAATTTGGGACAACAAAGGCAAGGCAGAAGGCACCACATTCCCTGACTTGAAATTATACTACAAATCTACAGTAATAAATACAACATGGTATTGGCAAAAAAAATAGAAAATAAAAAACACACTCAGCCACCTCATTTTTTACAAAGGAGCCAAACACCTTCACTGGAAGACAGATAACTTCTTTAATAAAGGGTTCTGGAAAACACTAGCTTTCTTGATGACTAAGATTGAAACTAGACCTATATCTTTCACTATGCTCTAAACTAAAATTGAAATGAATCAAAGATCTAAATATGAAAACAAACAATCTGCTGGAAGACAGAATAGGTAGAACTCTCAAAGACATTGTTATAGACAAAGATTTTATGAACCACCCTCAAATTTAATACCCTACCCCAAGGAAGAAATCTGAAATGAGTAATGACTTCTCAGGTAAAGTAGTAGAAACAACAAATAAATATATACTTTAAAATGTTCAGCACCACTGATCATTTAAGAGATGCAAACCCCAACATTCTGAGACTCCATCTCCCTCCAAAAAGAATGTCTATTATCAAGAAATTCGCCAATCACATGCTGGTGGTATGTGGAGAAAAAGGAACCCTTTTTCACTGTTGAGGATATAGACTGGTGCAGCCAATATGGAAATCAGTATGGAGATTCCTCAAAAAACTAGAAGTTCCATCTGACCTAGTTATTCCCCTTCTTGGTATCTTTCCAAGAGAACTAAAATCTCATGCCACTGCAATATATGCACACCCATGTTTATAGCAGCACAGTTTGTAATAGCTAAATCTTGGAAACAGTCCAAATGCCCATCAATCAATGAATGGATAAAGAAGATGTGAGGCGGGGCCAGAGATTTAGCTCAGTGGTTCCGGCGCCTGCCTCGCAAGTGCAAGGTCCTGGGTTTGATCCTGGTAACCACATACAATGCTGGGCATGGTGACTCACACCCACCAGCCATCAATACCACATACCATAGTGCCTGGCATGGTGGCTCACGCCTGTAATCCCAGCACTTGGGAGGCAGAGACAGGAGGATTGCTGAGTTCCAGGCTTGCCTGGGCTACATAGTGAGCTCAGGGCCAGCCTGAACTACAGAGCGAGACCCTGTCTCAAAAAAAAAAAAAAAAAGATGTGAGGCTTTATATACAATGAAGTACTACTCTGCCACACAAAATTAAACTTGAGACATTTATAGCTAAGTGGATACACCTTGAGACCATACTCATAAGTGAAATAAGTCAGATACACATATTTAAATATTGCATTGTTTCTCTAGTGTGAGAAACCAAAAGTACTAATAAGGACTAAAATGTGTAATTGATATTGGGAAATGAAGATATTCAAATGGAAGGAGAGGGGAAAGGAAGTAGGGACAAGAAAAGTGAAAATAGAATAAAAATGGGAACTGGCTTCATATATGGGGGTCAAGGAAAGGGGACAATGGGAAAGAAAAAAAGAGGCAGAATATATCATTTACAGATGCAAATTCCCTATGATGAGTATTATCAATATGTATATCTAAAATGTACCAGGCCAGGGATTTAGCTCAAGTGGTAGCGCACCTTCCTTGGAAGTGCAAGGGTCCAAATTCAATCCCTGGTACCACAAAAAACATAAAATTTAAAAAAAATGTACCAACAAATTTTTGCTTCACAAAAAGGTTTTAAATTTTAATGAAATTTGATTAATTGTTTTCTTTTATGGGCCATAGTTCAATGTCATATTTTTACAGGAATCTGAGAAAGAACACATGGAGGCATGGAATTTGGGTAAAATGAGAAAGATAAAATAAGAAATATTTATTTGTAAATAAGATCCAACTGCACTAAAAGCCATGCTCCATGTTTAACCATCACCTCAGTTACACTTTTCATTTTATAGAGTTTTACAGTCCTTATCTCACTGGCCTGATTAAGCAAACAGTCACGGTGCCTGTTCACAGTCACAAGTGAAGTAAATTTAACTAAGAGGAACATTCTATTCCTAACAGAATACAGATGGATAACCATCAACCTCAAAGGGCTAGGGAATCAGCACAGATGTTTTACATCCTTGCTTTTCTCTATCAATATTAAAGAACTCTGCCTCTAACTGAAGTTTAGAAGGCTTTCCCCTACTAGCTTAATAAATGAACCTTACATCTAAGGTCCATTTTTAGTTAGTTTTGTACAAGGTATGAAACACAGATCCAGGTTCTTTTTTTTATTGTGCTGATCCATCTCACATTATTTGTGAAGAAAAATAAAAATACACTTTGTAAGGCTGGGAAGTAGCTTACCAGAGCTGCGCTTGCCTTGTAAGTACAAGGTCCTGAGTTTGAACTCCAGTACCAGGAAAAGAAATGAAAAGAACAAATACTCTTTGTATATTAAATTACCTTTGTAGGTTTGCCAGTAACCAGTTGGTCATACATGTGGATTTGATTCCTGGATTCTCTACTCAGTTCCACTGGTCTATGTAGTCATACTTTTGCTAAAACCTATTCTTGCCTTAGTTATTGTGGCTTATAGTGAGTCTTAAAGTCAGGCAAAGCAAATTCTCCAAATTTATTTCTGTCCTAATGTATGTTTCTAAACTTGTTTATGTTTCCTGTTATGGTTTTTGTTTTTTGGTACCGGAGATCAAACTCGGGCCCTTCTGTTTCCAAGGTAGGTACTCTACCACTTGAGCTAAATCCCTGGCCCCTCCTGTCATGTTTTATTTTATATCTCAAGGATTATCAAAATCTGGATGCAAGGCGAGTTATTTCTCTGGTAATTTCAATGTTTTATCATTACTCAATGACCTTAGACCTAAGAATATTTTGTAACAAATCTAATGAAACATGAGTCACACCTTAAGATTTTCCCACTTAAAATGTACAATGCAGTGGTTTAGTGTATTTGCAGAGTTGTGCAAACATAGCCATTATAAAGTTGTGAGCATCTTCATACCCTAGAAGAAACTCTTAGCTATGATTTCTCCCATGCTCCCAAGGCTAGCACCCCAGTCATATGTTGAAATCCTTAATCCTCCCCATGTCATGGCAGGTGGGCCTTTGGGAAGTGACCAGGTCATAAAGACATCACCCTTAGGAATGGGATTAGCATCCTTAGAAATAGATTCCAAAAGATCAGATCCCTTATCTTTCCCACCACATGATGACAAAATGGAAAGAGAGTCATCTCTGAAAAGTGGGCCTTCTCCAAAACTTGACCACGCTACCACCTTGGTCTTGGATGTCCCAGCCTTGATAACTATGAGGAAGACATTCTGTTGCTCATAAACTACGGTGATACCACTGTATGCGATACTGAAGGGAGCCAGGGGGGCTTAACTTTTAGTCAGTTCCCCTCATCTGGGATAGAGGGTCAAGCTATGCCTTGTTTGCGAGATTTGTAGACTCAACTTTTATGACTTGCCCTCATCTAGAATAAGAGGTCAGTGACCCCTTGTCTGTGATGGAAGGCCAGTAAGCACAGCTGCACCCTGAGTAATCAAAGGTTTGGGAGATTTGTAGACACAGCAGCAACTGAGTAATTGCCTATCCTCCTCATACTAATCTGTTATGTGAGGTTTGTTGCCTAGAGTTAGATCAAAATCAAAAACAGCAGAACATTCCATCTCAGTTAATAAGGGTCGAAAAAGATGAAGACACTATCCGCCAATAGTAAAAAGACTAGTATAATCCTACCCCTGTTGGAACTAATCATGTCCCTGTGTGTGTGTGTGTGACCTAAAATTGTCTATAAAAAGTGTGTGCTACAACAGGAGCGGGTCGCCAGCTTGCTATGGTGGGCCTCCTCCACATGCAGTGGAGTAATAAAGTGCCTTTGTTGATTACATTCCAGCGTGCTTACTGATGGCGTGGAGATTTTGGGACCCAGCAATACCACTCAGTAGCTTATAACTTAACAGCTTGCAAGCAACAGCCTAAACAACATCAGGCAACCACCACTCTATTTCCTATAGAATTCTATAGATTCCTCTAAATGGGCAACTCATAAAAAATGGAATCATACATTCTGGTTTTCTGATCAGTTTCCTTTCCTCAACACGTTTTCACAAGGTGCCCCTATGCTATAGAATTATAGAACCTCATTTTTTTCTGTTTCTTTATGTGGTAAAAGCATATATTTTAACCATCTTGACCATTTTATGTACACAGTACAGTATTGCTAACTTCTATACTTGTATATTTTTGTACAGCAAACCTCTAGAATGCTTTCAACTTGCAAAACTGAAACTCAGTATCAATCTAGGAGTTCCACTCTTCCTTCTCTACAGGTTGGGCAACCAACACTCTACTTTCTATTTCTAGGCCTTGAGTACCTAGATACCTGGGTTCCTTTTAGTGGGGAGAACTGTTTTGTTTGACCTCGGGGGGGAGTGCTCTGGTGCGTTCATGCTCTGGTTTATTACGTTTCCATCCAGCACGTCCACTTGGAAGTGTGGTGAGTTTTAGAGAATATCTTCTTCACTGTATGCTGACACAAGCATTTATGTTAACACATTATCCTTTTCTACCTGTGTAGAACTGGACTCCTCCCAACTTTCAAAACGAAAGGAAACCCTCACTACTGGAGAAGAGGTAAAGATGTTAAGGCCACTTTGGAGAATGGTTTGGTGGTTTCTCATAAATGAGTTACTGACCTGACAATGTGACACCTTATGTTTGCCCAAGAAAAGTAAAAAACATATGTTCGTGGATGACTTCTGCAAACATGTTCTTAGCTGTGCAATTCACAGAAGCCAAAACTGGAAGCAGCACAAATGTCCACCCACAGTGTAATAGAAAAACCCAGTGTGGTGTCTTCATACAATGGACAGCTACTGATACATGGGTGAATTTCAAAACCAGTGAAAAGCCAGAGCACTACAGTACAGTATCACATGATTCCTTTTATAGGAAGGTCCAGAGAAGGCAAAACCAATGGACTAGGAAAGCCACTGCTTCTTAGGCCAGAACAGCCTGGGACACACAGGGAGTCCTCTAGGGGGAAGACAGTGCCCCTTGTCCAACCTGGGGTAGTGGATTACACAAGTGTGGACTCATCAAAATCTAGTCTTGACCAATAAATACATACTTGTGTATAAATCGTGCATTTAACTTTATTCTCAAATGTACATAAATATATGCAAGTGATTCTAATATGTCTCCGAGTCTAAAAAGAAAGAAAAAAGGGAGAATGGAGTTATTAACTGCCTAGCAAAGGCTTACACTTAACCAAGTACATAGAATAAATTTAACTTAAGGAGAATATTTAGACAAAAGGGGAAATCAGAAGACTTTTCAGTTTTCTGGGTTCTGGGGCCATTGTCTGGGACTCAGTTTTAGTCTTGCATGTTTTTAGGGGTTCCTTGGGCCTTTTAAGAAGCACCATGCAGTTCCCCTCATATTCACCAGGTGGCAGTGTCTGCCAAGAAGTCTGGCACTCTTGCCCTGGCTGGAGTTTTTGAAGAGAACTGGTTGGTTACATGTTGTTCTAAGTCACATGAAAGGAGACAGTTTACCAACCTCCATTACTTATTTCACTCACCAGGCTCAGCTGGAAAAGACTGTTCCCCAAAATTATAGCAAGAGCCATATAGGCCTATATATCCAGAGTCTCATGAACACCTTTGCAAGCAGCTAACAGTCACAGACCCTGTTGAAGGCAGGTGGGAGAAGTCCCACACACTGCTGAAATGTGAACTTCCTGGGGCTTGTGTAGCACAGAAGCCCTTGGCAGCATGTGGCAAAGCCAAAAAGCGTTCTTTTGAGCGGTCCTCATTCCCACTTTGGCGGGTAGGAACTATGAGTATCTCAAATTTTCAGGTAAAGACACAGCTAAGAAGGAAATGGCCATGATCATAGCAGTCAGGCTCCAGCTGAAACCCAGGAAAAAGGATCTGGGGCTGACCCAGCCCAGGAGCTGAGCCAAAGAGTAGGACACAGGTTGTGGAAAACATGGCCATTACAGCATTTTGCTTCCTATCCCTTCAAAACTCAGGTGGATTCTGAGTTGCGTGTTTGTCTCCCATGTGGGCCAGCCTGTCTACACAAAGGAGAAAGAGGGGCTGGGCTTTTAGAAGCTTCTCTGTGGGCAAAAATAGGAACAAGAGAATAATTGTATTTCTCTGTCCTTACTTCGCACATCTTTGCCCCCACCCCCATCCTGTCAACAGCTGCTGCTAATTTCAGGTGACAACTCTATAAAGGAACAGTTACAGGAGTTCCTCTATTCAGCTGTGCAAGTTGCTAAGTCAATCTATGCACTGAATTCTTTGGAAAATGCACCTCAAGTTATTTTTAGCTTTCAGATTCTCACTTGCCTTATTATACGGACTGTCCTGTTCCTCGTGGCTGTCCTGTACCTATTGGACTAATTGTTTTTTGAAATATACACTTTGCCAAGGAATGATGTCAAGTCACATTCTTGGCCTCTGGTTTTGTTTTTTTAAAAGCTTGCCTTTGCTCAGAGTTTTGTTTTAAGGAGTCCAAGTTCTAGCTCTTTATTTTAGCTACACACATGCACGCACATGTGTACACACACACACACACACACGGAGCTTAATTATTCCTTTCCTTTTCAATGCTCAGCTCAGGGCAGGCTGTTTCCAGTTGACACCTGCTGCTGCTGCTGCTCCATGTCCCTGGTCTTTAGCCTGAGGCTGGACAGGATCAGTGGCCGGCAGACTCATTTGTGCCACAGGGTCAAGTCTATAATGTTTGTTGCCATAGAAATAATCAGAGGCCTTGGGAGGCTGAGGCAGGTCAGGGTCCATGGTAAAGGATGACACTGACCCCCGCTTCTCAGAGGTGACCAGGGGACAGCCCATGGGAGGCGCCCTGGGCTGAGGCTTTGCATTAAAGCCTTTTCAAGAGACCTGAGACCCCTTACCTGAAAATGTACTGCTACAGTTTCAACACTGAATGTCGTCTAAAAGCCCATATGTTGACGGCTTGGTGCCCATGATGCCACTGGGAGGTGGGATCTAGTCTGGGCCTAAATGAAGGAAGTCAGGCCTTAGGGCGTGCCTCAAAGAGGATGCTGGGAACCTGGCTCTTTCCCTTGCTCTCTTTGCCTCCCAGCCATCTAGAGGTGAGGAACTTCTGCCACATGCACTCCCACCCTGTGAGCTGCCAGGCCAGAAGGGCTAACTGATCATGGATCAAAACCCCTGAAACTGGAAGCAAAAAAAAATGTGGCCTCTTCACACATTGGTTTATGTCTGGCATTTGAGCAGCAGCAGAAAACTGACTGACACGGGTACTGTCTAGACAACACTGTCCCAGGGCCACCATGTGAGAAACCTCCTGTCCAACTCACCATGTGAGTTGCATCCTGTCCAGCTGGCCCCAAGGGCTTCCAGTGATATGGATCGAACACACAGTCCATGGCACACGCCCCTAGCCAGGCTTGGAGCAGGCTGCGATACGGAGCAGGTGTTCTTCCTTACAAGTAGCCACATGGAGTTCAGAGCAGACAGAAGCCGACATGACTCAGAGGAACAGAGCAGGCTAGTACGGCTTCTCTGCCCCCACTGCGATGGTGGAGGTCTCCCTCCTGGTCCTGGTCGGTGAAGCTGCAGGGCTCCTAGTGAGATAACAGGCCGAGGACCACATGACCCCAGATCAACTTCCATTCCAGCAGTTGCCCCTCCCTCCATTGTTTCCACAGCTCACTAGTTAGCAACAACCCACCTTTGGTCTGTTCTGCTCTTTCTGTAAGAAGGCCTCTGCCCCCTTTCACAAGCCTGGCCTGTGTCAGCTGATATCACTGGATGCTACGTGTATTGCCCTCCTCTATTTTCACCCATGCTTGTGTAATCAATAAATACCAGCAGTCCCAAATGCTTGGGGTCCGCACCACATGCTCAGTGTGGCCTACCCCAGTTCCCCGCTTTCTGTATATGTCTTGTTTTTTGTAGTCTTTCCTTCACCATGTGTGGCATTACCTTGCAGGAGATCAAGAGAGTCAGCTGAGGTCTTCAAAAATGGTCTTGTGGAAGGACAGACAGAAACAAGCACGCTATCGGGGAGCGATGTGGCCAAGCATAGACAGTGTAGCTGGAGGCTCCTGTGTAGTTGGAAGACTGCAGAGTGCACTCAGCTTAGGGAACAGAGACTGGCCTGTAAAACTGGCACACAGTGCAGAGACGACCTCAGTGTGCCTGTGTTTGGGGTCAGAGCTGTGTGACAGTTGTCATTCAAAGCAGCAGTAGATGCCGGATCGCATCTCACATTGGGGGTATGAGGGGCTTCTCTTAGGGTCCCAGCAGAGTCTGGGAATTAGTCTGATACAGCAGAGATGACAGTCACAGAGCATGCAAATTTAATACAAGTTTTATGCAGCACTAGATGCTTCAAAAGAAGATATAGATGCCCCCACCAAAACAACTTGACAAAACCTACATGTTTTATATTAAGTTGAACAAAGAGAGAACATTGTGGGGGGGAAATAGTCTAAATTATGGGAGAGGACTAAAGGAAGATGAGGTATTTTAACAAGGTCTGTTTGCAGGGACCTTGGCCGTGAGCCTTCTGAATAATATGCCTTTTCTCCTGTCCGGGGATGGCATCTTTCACCTGTGGCTTCCCATGCTATGTTCAGGAAGCATCTGCTGTTTCTTACATCACTTTTAGCTTAGTGATCCCCATGTGCCGGGTGGCATATTCTGCTGCCTTCCCTACCTGGAGCTATGTAGATTTGTGTGCATGGGTGCAAAGGTTGTGTTGGCAGCTCTGCTAGGAACCAGGGACCCAGGCTGGTGGAGGTAGTAACATCACCATCACAACACACCACTTCGGTCCTGCACTGCAGGAGGCCCTGCAATGGTTCAGCTTCTGAGGGAAGCATGGCCTCCAGTGTGGTTGTGGTAAGAGCTGGTGAGGCCTTCTAGAGATGGGGCTATCCTGACTTCCTAGTCCCTGGTTTCCCATCGTGTCATGCAATCTCACACACAGGCACTGGCCCCGTGATGTCATCTGTTGTGATGGGATACAGCCACATATGCCCAGCGCCATGCTACTTGGACTTTCAGTCTCCAAAACTGTAAGCCAAACACACCTCTTTCCTTTTAAAGTATCTAGTCTCAGGAATTTTGTTGAAGTAATGGAAAAGAGATGACTACAAACCCCATCTCACTTTGCTCTGCTTTCCCCAGGGAGTGACCCACTTCACTTCTGCCTACAGCCTGTTCCCAGAACTGGTCACAGAGATCCTCACCCAGCTATGGTTCCAGTACCTGCAGTGAGTAGTGAAATACAACCTAGGGTCAGGGAGCACTATCTTGGCCATATGGGATGGAACTTTTATTATGGAGACAGTGAGTCACCCTGAAACATTTTAAAAAGGGGCAATTATGACCAGATGGCTTCGCCCATGGGCTGCTATTCTTCAGGATGGTGCAGTAGCCAGAACTCCAGTGTCCCCAACTCCCGGTGACACTAAAGCCACTATGGAAGAAGACCCCAGGGAGCCCGATGTCCACCAGGAGGACCATGCTGGAGCTGGCTTGGTGGTGCTGAGCTGCACTGGGCCCTCAGCCTGTAGAGGAACTGCAGTTTCTCTCTCCTCTCCTTCTCTTCTTTCTCTTCCTCCTCTGCTTCTGTGCAGCTCCCTCAGCTCCCCAGGCTGCCTGCTGCCTGCTGAGACTTGCTGACTCTGGTATTTGCACTCACTTGTTTATCTAATCCTAGCAAACTGGTACCTCTCCCGTCTGTAGAAGGCAGGTGGATGGGTGGGACATGCCCTTGCGCGCGTGCGCGCATGCGCACAAGCACGAACACGCGCGCGCACACACACACACACACACACACACACACACACGGCACCGCCCCTTCCCAGGCTCTGGGAATTAGCAGCAATACCAGGCCTAAGGCTCCACCCAGAACACAAATCAAGCCTTCCTTTTGCATTTAAGCAAATCAAGTTCCTTGGGATCCACAAGGCTACATTCACAAAGCGACAAGTATCAAGTGGGGGGCAGAGGCCAGCCTGGAGCACAGGGCAATGCTCTCTGAATGCACTGTATCCTTAGAGGCCCAGAGAGACATGCAAAGGGCCAGGCACAGTGAGGGGGGGTTTTGCTCAGATTCTGGCCCCAAAAGGACCCCACAATCATGTATCATCAACAGATAGAAAGCTTGTCTCTAAGACTTTAAACTGTCTTCAGTGTAGGCAGGAGGAAGACTTGGGGTCCTGCTGTGGCTTCATTGCAGTGTCCCTCGAGATGCAGAGAGGACAGAGCTAAGCGATGGTACCTTCAGAGGTGATCAGGCCAGGCGGGGTCCCCCCATGAAGTGCCTTTAAACTTAACAGGGAGGCTTTGGGCTAAGGAGACCCCATCGTCTGCCCTTCAAGGACACTGAAAGATACCCTCATTTGCCAGCAGCTTGGTCCTGCCCTTCCCACCACCAGCACCGCCAGGAACAGCTCTGCTCTTTCTAAAGCACCAGTCTCGAGGGTCCTGCTGCAGCAGCACAAGGGGGCAAAGATGGTGAGCTCTGCGTGTCACAGATCCTGTGGAGGAAGTTTTCCTCCCTCCTATAACAATTTCTCTCCTCACCCCCAGCCATAGTCTCAGTTGCACCCCCAGCTCTTTTCCTGGAGACTCGGGAGAAGTAAAAGGATCAGTCCCCCAAGTTCTGACCCGAGTGTCAGCAGAGCAAAGCAAGAGTGCAGACCTGGGGGTCCTCTGCCCACAGTCTGGTGGGCAGCAGCCTTGCCAGGCAGTGGAGGGTGACAAGGAGCGATGGTACCAGGGAGCAGTTGATAGGATGCAAAAGGAGAGGAGGCCGCAGGCAGAACTGGTGAGACTCAGAGCTCCAAGGGAGGCCACGCAGCCATGCTAACTCGGAGCGCACTATAAGGACAGAGAGAGGAAAAGGTGGGAAAACACAGGATTCTGTTTCGATGCACTGTCTGGATGCATGTGTTGCTTCCACACAACGGAAAGTGCCGTTGAAATATTTTTACAAACGGGGCACAGGGTGGAATGAAGTGTAAGTGGAACAGGAAGCTGAACACAGCACACTGTTCTCTGGCTGATGGAACAACTATGCCCCTGCCCAGTGCTCTGAGAAGAAAGGCACCCATGACCAGGACACCCAGGGGCCTTGAAAGCAGATGGACCCAATGTCAGAGACCTGTTTCTACCATGTGTCTTAAGACAAAGCAGCAGAGCGTGCCGCTGTAAAACTATGATTCTGGGAAGATTGATTCAAAGCATAGGTGGTGGATGTGATGGTTGGACTTCCAGCAGCCATTTTTCTTCAAGAAACAATTAGAAGTTAGAAACTGCATTAGGATGATAGATGAAAAACAGAAGGAGCCCAGGTTGTTGGTGCTTCCTGGTTCTGGCAGGCTAGCCCTGGACAACTGACTTCTATGTAATTTTATGTGAGTGGGAAGATTTCTGTTCTGATTTACCCACTGTTATTTTGAGTTTTCTGACACATTCAATAGGACCTAATCCTGAGAGACACGTGACATTTTTAAAAAACCTTCTGGGAAAGTCAGAGTTCATACAGTGTCAGTAAAGAAAATTCTCACAGGCTGAATTCTGAAGGTGTCCTCCAAGACTCCTGTTCCTTGGTTATTCAGTGGAACATTATTCAGCATACTGCTGTGCTGATGCTTTGTGGATGTAATTCAGATTATGAATCACCTGACTTTAAGGTGTTACTCAGGTTCAGATATGGTTTACATGTGTGTGTCTGCCCAAAGGTTTGTGTTGGGGAGACTTGGATGCCTGAGCCACAATACTGGGCTATAGGGCCCTTAAGGGGTGGGGCCTAGTGGGTGGTCAGTAGGACAAGGGATTGTGGGGTGCCTCTGGCTTCCTGTTTCCAATGAAGTCTCTATTTCTCTCTCATGCAAGCACATGTCATGGTGTGATAGTCAAGGGGCCCCTCCTAGTGCCACTGGACCTGTGTACTACAGAAACTTCTTTATAAAGTTAGCCTGCTTCAGGTGATTTGTTACAGTAGGAAAAGATGGGCCAATACAGATAGGAAGCCCACCCTAGACTTCCCAGATTGGCCCTAGGTGCATCCTTGGACATAGATCAGAAAGCAGATGAGTCAGTTGGAGAAATGGTGGGGCAGGGTGTGAGGGAAATGCCACAGAAAGAAACTGAGAGATTTTCATGGGTGAGATAACCTGGTGGCCTACTGCTGGTTTTGAGGTCCAGGAGTCTCTTTGACCCAAGAGCAGACTGGGTGACAGCCAGCAAGGAAATAGGGGCCTCAGACATGAGACCACAAGGGACTGGATATTCCAACAAGCTGAAGGAAACTGGGAAGTGATTCTAACCCAAGCCTTCAGGTGAGAGCCCTAGGGATCAGCCCATCTTGTCTGTAGCTCATGAGACCAGAGCAGAGAACTTGTTCTGCCACATACTTCCGCACGATACACATGTACTAAGGCCATGGCGCTTATAGTTATTTCAGAAGTGAGGAAACAATACAAAACTCTAACCAACTTTACTTAAATGTTTAAACTAGGCGTGATGGTATACACCTGCTATCATAGCTCTTTGGAAGGCTGAGGCAGGAAAATTGCAGGTTCAAGCCCAGCCTGGGCAACTTAGACTCTGTCTTAAAATTGTACAAAATTCAATGTTTGACAAAAGACCACATGCATATAGTTAAAAATGAAATAGTACAGCCGGGCGTGGTGGCTCACACCTGTAATCCCAGCACTCGGGAGGCAGAGACAGAAGGATTGCTGAGTTCAAAGCTTGCCTGGGCTCCGTAGTGAGCTCAGGGCCAGCCTGAACTACAAAGCGAGACCCTGTCTCCAAAAGAAAAAAAAAAAAATGAAATAGTACAAAAATGATTATACTGAAGACCAGCCAAACCCTACCCTACCCTCAATCTTACAATCATACTTCCTTCAAGTCTTTTTTCTGATATTCCCTCCATATTTCAAAATCATAAACTTATGCTGCTATAGCTAATTATAGCTATAGAAGATGCTTATTGGGCCGGAGGGTTAGCTCAGTGGTTCTGGCACCTGCCTTGCAAGTGCAAGGTCCTGAGTTCAATCCCCGGTAACCACATATAATTCTGGGTGTGGAGACACGCCCACCAACAATCAACACCGCATACCACAATGCCAGACGTGGTGGCTCACGCCTGTAATCCCAGCACTTGGGAGGCAGAGACAGGAGGATTGCTGAGTTCGTGGCGGCTTGCCTGGGCACCATAGTGAGCTCAGGGCCAGCCTGAACTACAAAGTGAGACCCTGTCTCAAAAGCAAAAAAAAAAAAGAAGTTGCTTATTAACTTTCTCTGTGAGAGGTTAAAGTGTGACTCTTTACCCCATACTCCTACATCTTTTCTTGTCACAGAACAGTTCTGTGATGAGTTAATTTCATGCCAAGGACCAGCCTGACAACTACCTCTGTGCTTATTCCTTTTTATTCTCATCTCTCAGCTCCTTTGCTTGGCCGTTGGCATCAGAGTTGTAGTCCAGGTTTGCATGGGAAATAGATTTAATATGGGACACATCATTTATAGGATTATTTTATGATATCCACCCAAGAAGTCAAATGCAGAGGAGAACAAGAGATTAGCCACACATTATCAATCTGAAGAATCCAGCTGTGGGCCTGGATCCCACAGCAATATCCACACAAGTCCAGCTGAAGGCCTGAAGCCCACGGCAGTGTCCTCCATGGGTCCAGCCAGAGGCCTAGAGCACAATGCCTCATGCTTGTCCATATGGAGGATCTGTACCTGGAAGCCCAAAGGCCTGTGGTGGAAGAGAGAAAGCCTGTGCCAGCAGGGTGAAGGGCCTGTGCCACCAGGCTGAGGGGGCTGCCCTGGAACCAGGAAATGATGCTCACAGTGAAGGTCAGAGCTCCCTGACAAAAACAGCGGCCACTCCCGGAAACCGAGAGGCCCCGAGAGTGTGTGGCCAATCTCCCCCAATGAGAACAGGCAGGTTCGAATCCGGAAAACGAGCTGGAGCGAGCATCTCCTAGAAATTCAACACCCTGTCATCTTCCCCTCCAGTTCTTTTTCATGCTGTTGCCTCAGGTGGGTCTTCCACACCCAGAACCACACTGATTCAGTTCAACTGGGCCTTCCACATTGACCATTAATTAATCCACCACAATCAGTCACTAGAATAGATCTTATTTCCAAAGACTCCAACAAGAGCTTCCTCAGAGTTTGTTTTCACTACACACACACACACACACACACACTCACTAATCCAGCCTGGAGGATGCTGGGTTCTCTGAATAGCTGTCACTCTGAGGCATCTTTTTGCCTCTCTTTTAGGATAAACCCATTGTTTCCTGTCTCTTTCTCACCCTTGATTTGCATCATCATTTTGGGGAAACACATCTTCTAATAAACTTCACAAAGGATGCAGGATATATTGTTTTAGGACTGTTAAGTCTAAAATGGTCATTTTGATGCCACTTAAATGATAGTTGGCCTAAAAAAATAATAGTTGGCCTGGTTACGGGAATCTGCTGGAAGACCATAGGTCCCCTGCGTTTTACTATCTTCTGTGTTGGGGCGTCACTAATGCAGTGTCTTTGGTACTTGTGGGCTCCTGGTCCACACTATTCTGCATTTGGAAACCGCCGCGCCTCCACTTCCGCATCAGGAAGTCGCTGTCTCTGTCCTGTGCCTCAGGAAGATACCGCAAGCTGTCTCTACACATGGATCCTCCGTTTCTGCTGCACTCTGACTCGGGAGGCTCGGCTCAGAGTGCTCTCTGTGGCCCCATGACCTGTGGGCTTGGGAGGCATTGCTCTGCCTCCTGTTTTGGAAGGTGCTGCTCCATCACCCTGTTCTCTGTGAAAAGGAACCCGCAGCCTTCAGCACAAGATGGCTTCTCACCTGTCCTTTATAGGGAGCCCTGTCCCGCCGCCTCCATTTGGAAGTTGGCCCTCCCCCTCCTCATCTGCCTCAAGGGCTCCACTTGCTCAGTCCAGGGTCAGGTTTTGGACATCACCGCCCCTGTGTCTTCGCATCTGGAGACAGAGCCCTGTGACCCTGGGTGAGGAAGGCACCACCCCTCACGCTGCTGTCCTTGGAGCAGCACCCTGCGGCTGCAGTGGGGGGGGGGGTTCCACATGCTCCCGGATTGTTGTGATTGTCACACTGTCCAGTGCATTTTGCAGGCCCAAAGGCAGACTCCTCTGCACTCACTGGCTCTCACGTTGCTCCTCACACCACTCCTCACCCTTTGCCACACACACTCACACACTGCATGCACTTGAATGTCACTGATGTCTCTACCCCTTGCCTTTCCGATCACTACTGCGCCTCCTCTGGCACTGAAAGAGACCCTTGTTTTCCCCCACGTCTAGGAGACACTGTCCCGCTGTCCTGCACACTTGGGTGTCCCCGCTCTGCTGGCTTCTGCCTTTGAGGCTCTCTGTGGGCATTTGGCTGAGCAGCGGGTATGCGGTTGGTCCCTTGCTGTGCTGGATTGCTTTGGTCACAGCCCTTTCTGCTTCCCACTGACAGCCCTCCCTACGAGCTCTCCCGGACCCCCACAGACTGTCCAGACCATGGAATCTGTAGACAAGGTGGGGACAGAAAGCCCATGATGGGGACCTGGGGCTGGCCCGGCTCAGACTTCCTGACCCACCCGAACTGCCTCACAACCCACCCACACCTGGACCCCTGGAGATTCTCATCTTGGCTCTGGGGTGCAGGGCAGACATCCACAGGTAATTCCAGTGTATGCCAGCTGAGCCCCTTCCTGCTCCCTCACCATGTGAATCCTTCTCTGCTCTTGCCCAGTCTTGTCCTGCTGGCCAAGCCCAAGGTGGTGCTTGTGTGACAATAGCTCCAGTACAGACCCAGCCCTCTAAAACCCACTCCTTGAGTGAAGATGTGACCAGGAAGAGGAAGTACCCCCAGGAAACGAGTGGCTGTGCTGCCCCTCACACCATGCAGCCGGCATCCCTTTGGGTGAGGCCCTCCCACAGTGCCACAGCACATTCACCCAAACGTTACCCCTTTGTGTGTTGTGATGCTAACATAGATGACACTTTCGGCCTCCTCCTCAGCCTGCAGAGGTACTGGCTTCATGCAGAGGGGGTGCTGTGGGAGGCGGCCCACAAGAGCAGTCCCTGTCCTTATCCTGCCACCCTTCCGTGGCACTGAACCAGGCAGACAACTAAGTTGAGAATGGGTGGGAGCCGCCGGAGGCTCACAGCTCTCAGCTGGCTCCAGTCCAGTGTGAAGGCCCAGAAGCCAGGCCCAGGCTTTCCCTGAACTTCCTGTCCCCCTGCTGGCCTGGGATGGCCTGTGTCCTTGGCACAGGTAGCTTCTCATGGCGTGGCTTCCTTGATCCTGCCTGCAAGCCAGCCCTGCCTGTGTCACCCTGCTCATCTGGTTGTGGTGTCCCTAGAGGCAGTCCAAACTGCAGAGCAGGGCTGAGCCGTGCTGCCTGACCTCCGACCTCTAGCATCACAGGGCATCTTGGCTGTCTCACCACGTTATTGACCTCACCAGCTCACGCTCAGCTAACCCATGACGATTCTTTGTTTCCATACTTGGTTTAGAACGTATAAGCCTGTGAATTGGCCAGAGCTTCCCAGTTTCCACACCAAGCCTCACTCTGAATGTGAACCTACCATTCCAGCCCTTCAAGATTCTTTTGAATCCTCCCTCTGTCATCAAGACCAGAAACCTTCTCCCTGGTTTTGTACAGCTGAGACTTTTGATAAGATGATTTCTAGGTTCTGAACAGAGACAGGACCTGATCCAGAGCCCATGACGCCACCAGAAACTTCTGGTAGACTCTGGGTCTTGTTTTCCAACCCAGCTGGTCTTGCTCAGCCAAGCTCCACACTGTACCTGGGAGGGTCATATTCAGGCTGAAACCCTCTCTCAGCCCCCACTGCTGAGCACCCTGTACTCCTTGGCCCTGTGTCCTCCTGGGGACAAGGACGTGTCTGCTTTTGCACAGCCAGTGTGAGATCCATCTCTCTGGGACT
>PVIC010012862.1:18478-39195 GCA_004025085.1 Thryonomys swinderianus | reverse complement strand
AAAAAAAAATCACATGGGAAGTCAGGGAAGAGATCACAGGATTCTTGTATGATTACAAAGCAGATGGGCCAAAGTCCTTAGAATTTAATGAGAAAATTCCCTGGTTTCTTCTTGAGAGACTCAGCTTTTTATACCCATATCCACATTTTCAACCTCGTAACTGAAATCTAAGTACACTCTTCATTTGTAGCTTGTCAGCTAAGGGGAAATTACAGAATGGGTCATAGCAATGAGGAGATTATGGGTTGCATCTGATAAATGGCAATTTATATGTACTGAGCTGGCTCTGGGGTATTCTCAGAGTATAATTTCATCACAGAGTTAACATCATCACATAAAATATGACAACAGGTTTTACAGTCCCTATTTGAACTGGAATTGCAGCCTTCTATTATGAGCAAGTGGGGCCCAGAAGGCAGAATGGATTGAGCTTCAACAATACCTGTCATATCCAGTCACAGGTCCTTTGAGTGGAAAGGGATAAAAAGGCAGAGGTGACAAGGTGCATTCCCAGTTCTCGGTGCACCCAACAGCTCACTTTGGGGAGAGCTCTTTCCCATCTCCACATCACAAAGTGCTCCCCGCTTTCACTGCATCGCATTTCCTAAAGCCCGGGCTGCAAGACACAGCCACATCTCTCCTGTTGACTCACCTCATTTCAGAGATGATTTACTTTGGCTTCTCCTGCTCTTCCATTGGTGAGGACTCTGTACTCTCCCTCACTGTGCGCTCTTGACTTGGTGGTTAATGATTTATGAAAGAAGACGAAATGCCCTAGAGGTGGTCCATACTTGAAGGAACTAGCAGAGTAAATATTTCAAGTGGGCCTGTTTTGAAATGAAAATAATCACAGCATGCTAATCTCTTTGGTCAGTTGGGACTTTGAGTCCCCTCATTGTGGGAGGGAGAGGCTGCTCTGGTGTCCTTTGGGGAGGACATCTTCATTACCTCAGTAAGTAGAAACAAAAATATTCTGTTTGAAGCTCAGACCCATTTGGACTTCCATGAAGTAAATTCTCTTTCTTCGAGAACTTCCACCCTGGAGCCTGAACACTTTTGAGAGTCAAGAATATATCATAGGGTACTAAGTTTGATAACACTGTTATTACCCGGTTCTCCTACATCTGTTATCTTACTCTCTTTATAGTAGGTCAACACCACCTAATTTTCCCCTTTTGGCTGTTGTTAGATAGAAAAATCCTGCATCATTTTTACTTGACATACTTAAATATAAATTTTCATTTCCACCATTCCCATTGCCCTCCAATCTCTGTTGTAAAGGCCAGCTGAACCTACATATAGGGAATGTAAGGAGCATAGGATTAGCTGAAACCCTGCCTTCCCTGCCCAAAATTTCACCAGACACTCTGGAGAATTTCTCCTGAATAGTCTGGAATCAACAGAGCTCATCCCTATAGGTGCACTGGGGTTCTGATCTATTCTTTAGCGAGAATCCTTCAATACTTTTATGCTTCAGTCTGAAGTGACCTCCAAAGGTTCATGTGTTGAAGGCTTAGTCTCTATTGCGGCAATATTCAGAAGTGAAGTTTTTTGGGGAGAAGTGATTGGATCACAAGGGCTCTGACCTCATCTGGTGGCTTCATAATTTGGGCTATTGGGAAGCGATAAACACTTAGGAGGCAGGATCCAGTTGAAGCAGAGTGTCGTTGGAGAGGTGCCCTTACAGTTTACATTATCTTGTCAACCTCCATCTCTCACTGGCTGCCATGGGGTGAGCAGCTTCCTCTGACACACACTCTGGCTGCCATGATAGGCGCTTTGCCTCGGGTCCAAAACAATACAGCCGGTTGACCATGAACTGAAACCGTAAGCCAAATAAAGTTGCTTGTCTCACGTGTTTTGTTACAGTGACAAAAAACTAACACAAACACCACCCAGTGTGTTTTTCAGCTTCATTTTCCATAGTGAAACATTTGCACTGAGGAAACATTTTCCTTTTAATTTTTAAACTGGTGTTTATGATGGAATACGAACCTGGATTGTGTACAGCAGCCTGAAAGTATGTATTATGGCTTAAATCTCAAATGTCCTCCAAAAGTCTGGCACGTTCAGAGATGGCTGTCTCAGAAGGTGATTGGATCACACGGACTGCACTGACCAGTGGATTAACCAATTGGTGAGCTCACATGGCTAAATGTTCTATGGGCAGGTAGCACCCAATCGGAAGATGTGGCATCACTGGGGAGGGGGGTGTTTCACAGATGCAGATCTCTCTTTGGCTTATCCTTCTCTCTTTTCTATTCTCCATTTCTCTCTCTCTTCTTCCTGGCTGTCATGGATCATTTTCCTCTGCTACTTCTACCTTGGAGCCTGTTGACCACGGGCTGTGAAACTCTGAACCAAGATAAACCCTCCCTCCCTTAAGTTATAAGTGACAAGAACTTAGTCTCAGTGATGAACAGCTGACTAGGATGGTGTTTCACTAAATAGTAATTAGCTCCACATACTGTAATTTTTTTTTTTTGCTTTTTTGAGACAGGGTCTCGCTTTGTAGTTCAGGCTGGCCCTGAGCTCACTATAATGCCCAGGCAAGCCACCGCGAACTCAGCAATCCTCCTGTCTCTGCCTCCCGAGTGCTGGGATGACAGGTGTGAGCCACCACGTCCGGCATTGTGGTATGTGGTGTTGATTGTTGGTGGGCGTGTCTCCACGCCCAGCATTACATGTGGTTACCGGGTATCGAACTCAAGTCCTTGCGCTTGCGAGGCAGGCGCCAGAACCACTGAGCTAACCCTCCAGCCCACACATACTGTAAATTTAAAAACACCTCCAAAAGCACAGGAGTTTTAAAAAATATTGGGTGGAACAATCTTCATCCTCTTTGAAGGATTTATCTTTTACATATTTGATGGGTATCATTGACTCTATGCTGTTGCATAATATACAACTGCCTTATAAATTGCTTCTAACACAGGACTTTTTATTTGTACGTGTTTGCAGTACATACTGATGACATTCATCAGGAGGAATGTGTACATATACCTAATATTTCTTAATACTTTTGTCCCCTTCCTTTTCTCTTCCTCATTTATAACAGAATTTCCATATTTTTTTTACTGCAATTTTTTTTCTTTTAAGTTTCTTTTCCCTTCCTTACCCAGTACTCCCATGCCTTGCTCCTCTTTGAACAAGTTCTTCTAACTTCCTAATATCTGTCTTCCATTTTGCTCTTTATTTATACCTCAGGTTTCTCACACAAGTGAAACTATGTGATCTTTAAATTTGTGTTTCTGATTTATTTCACTTAAGATTATGGAAATATTACAAAGAATCAACCAATGGAATCACATTAAATTAAAAAGCTTCTGCACAGCAATAGAAACAATCGACAGAATGAATAGACAGCCCACAGCATGGGAAAAAATTTTGTTAGCTACTCCTCAGACTGAGGACTAGTATTTAGAGTGTGTAAAGAACACACACAAAAAATTGCACCCTTCACCTTAAGGCCTAATCCAAAAATGGGCTTCGGAAATGAGTAGGTATCATACCTTTTGCGATCTGGGCATGATGATACACAACTATCATTTCAACTACTTGTACTCAGAAAGCCAAGGCAATAGGATCTTGAATTCAAAGTTAGCCTGGGCAGTTTAGCAAGATCCTGATTCAAAATAAAACAAAGCAAAACAATTTATTTCAAAGGGACCACATTAGCAATTTGTGTTCCGAGGAACTCTTCAGAAAACAATAGTTTAAACTGACCTTCCTTCCCACTAGCAAAATATTTTAGGGAGCTATGGCCCCAAAACTAAGTTGGTAATGGTTACCATTCTCTTTGCATGTAAGCCTTCTCCCTCCTTGGACCCCATACAGTGAGTCTCATAATATTAAGAAAGGCTGCTCTTGTCAAAGTCTTCTTAGGACTCTTCCGATAAAGTCTAATATGATGAGCATGACCCATAGCACAGCTTTGTCCTGTCCAACTTCCCTATCACCATACGCCAACCAAACTCATTTATTTACTTGTTTAGAGAGTTAGTTTTAGTCATCTTTTCTGTTTCAACTCTGGCAGTGAGGGTTAGTTCTGGACGGGCTGGAGTCTACTCCTAGGAATTCTGGCTTATTCAATGAGTATGTATGCTTTCATCCAGTATTCCTCTCCATGAATACATGTGCATTTTATTATGTAATGAAATCCTAGCATATATCCTTTGGTATTATTTTTAATTAATGTATTTTGAGCATCTTGGAGCTCTTTAAATTTCTTTTGCTAAAGCTGACTTTTATATAGGCTACCAAATATTCCATCGTTGTGATAGGCTACAGTTTATTCATTGACACATTTAAGCAGTTTTCCTTTTCATTAAACATCTTTGTGAATAAAATGTGTCTACTTTCTGATTGTTAAGGATAGAGTGGACGCACCAAAGAACAAGAACACTTTTGAGATTTTTTTTAATCAAAATTACCTAATTGCATTCCAGAAAAACTGCACCAATTTATACTCTCCATAGTGAGGTGGGGGGAAAAGTTGACCTTACCAGATTTTGAGTGTTGTTATATTTCAAACTCAATTATTTCAATAAGTTTTTTTTTTCTTTTTGAAACAGGGTCTCACTTTGTAGTTCAGGCTGGCTCGGAGCTCACTATGTAGTCTAGGCAAGCCTCAAACTCAGCAATCCTCCTGCCTCTGCCTCCCAAGTGCTGGGATTACAGGCATAAGCCACCCCACTGGCTCAATAACTTTTTAAATGATATCTCAAGGTTAGTTTCATCATTTGGATATCTACAATGTTAACATGTTTTCCCCAAGTTGTTAATCATTCGTATAGTTTTTGCTCACTTTTTAAAAATCATGACCTTAACATTCTTCTTGGCTTCTTTAGTTACTAGGGATATCAATGCTTTTCCTTTGAAATATTTGCAGCATATGCTTTCCACTTATTTGTTATCAGGTTTTTAAGTATTGCATAATTTTGTTTATGTATTTAAACTTTACATTTTCATCAAGGAATCAACAACTTTTTTCTAACTCCCTCTGTTCGTTTTATGTTAGAAAACCCTTTTACACTCAGAGCCCAAATATTCATCTCAGTATTCTCAAGCTTTGGCTTCATTTGAAATTTGCTCTTTTATACATCTGGAGTTATTTTGATACATAGTGTAAGAGATGATACATTTTTTTCCTTTGTTTACAAACAGCCAGATTTTTCAGCAGATTTGGATGAGCTGAATCTCGATGTCAAATTGGGTGATTTTTCAAAAGGCAGTGAAAAGATCTGGTGGTTGGTGGATTCATGCACATATGTGGTGTCTTTATAACCCTGATGGATTGTTCAGTTCTGGGAAAGCTATTAGGGAAAAAAAAAAAAAAAAAACCACGCATTCAACTGGCAGGTCCCGGAATGGCCTCCAGCCCCTTCTCTATATTTGAAGGACTCTGCTTCACAGAGCTTCAAGGGTCAAGGATAGTGCAGACCCAGAGATATTTCATGGTGTCAGGGCCCCGCTTAACCCCAGGGGGAGAAGCTGCTCTCAGACCAAGTTGATGAAGGATGCTAAAGGGCTTGGGAACTACAGTTGTCACACAGAAAGACCTGAGCTATTGACTTGGTAACATTCAAGCTTTTACGCTCCTTGCGCGTCTCCGGAATCCTTGGGCAGACTCCTGCATGGCATGATCAGTTCTGGCTTGTGTCTCCCCTTCATTCATCTTTTCTTCCTTCCTTGCTTAGAAAAACAAAAATTAACAGAGACAGAGTAACATTCAGTGAAATGTACTGTTTCATGAATTTAGATAAATATGAAACATTATTCAACTAATACTTCTGGTAGGACATAAAATATCGCAATCATACTAGGAAATTCCTGTATGTCCGGTTCTAGCCATCAACCCGCCTCACCCTGAGGCAACACTACTCTGATTTTGGTACCCACGGACCAGTTTGGGGTACTATTAGACTTCATATTGATTAAATATTTAAATGTGTTTTTTTATGTCTGCCTTTTTTTTCTGTACAGTATAACATTTCAGAGGTCCATCCACATACTTTTTAAATTGATAAGTATATTCCGGTACCATTCATTTGAGATGCTGACCCTTTCCCTGTTGGGAACATGTTTTGGGAGAAATAATCATAAGGGCAAAAATTGATCAGGCCTTCCTGGACTCAACTCGGACTCTGGACTCAACTCGGACTCTGGACTCAACTCGCCCTTACCTCTGCTAACAACAAAGATTCCCGGTGGTCCCACATGCTGTGGTGCCTCAAGGCGGGACTATTCCATTGTGGGTATCTGCCCTGCCCAGCCGGATCTTCATCTGCATAATGTCTTTAGAACTATTGGAGATGTTTGCCCTGCCCACAAGGCTGTTACATTGTTACTCAAGAGGTACTGAATAAAAGGTGTGGTGAGCTGGGGCCTGGGGTCTTTTGCTACCCAGGGTAGCATAGATCAGGCTCAAGCTTATCCTCAGTGAACCTCTTTTCTGCCTACTTATTATTTCGCTGTGTGCCGGTGACTCACAGGAGACTAGAACCTAATGAAAGGTTCTAGTTACGTTCCCTTCCCATGGTTCCCACATTCCCCATTGATTTGCCTAGGCAACTTTATCAAAGATCATCTGCTTATCATTGTGCTATGTTTTTGTTTTCCTGTTCCACCGATCTATTTGTCTATCTGCACGTGAATAAAGCACTATCTTTAGAAGCTGACAAATGAATGTTAACATATATAAGGAATGATAAAAGGGTCTCACTGTTTCAAGAAAAAATATTACACAGATTAAAGTGAGATTTAAAAACAGCTCTTGTAAGCCCCCCAATTATTCTATTTTGATCAGCTCATCAATTTCTACAGAAAAGGAAAATGTAAAACTGCTGGAAAAAAAATTGGAGTTCTATTTAATCTATAGGTCAAATTTGTGAGAGTGAACATTTTTATGACATTTATTCCCCTATCTCAGATTTCCCTCCATTTATTAAGTAATTTTAAATTTCTCTCAGCAATACATCATGCTTCTAAGTGTAATCTTGTGCATTTTTAAAAGAATTATCATGGCACTTTATGATGCTGATGTTGTTATAAATGGTTATTAGTTTTTAATTTTTTCCCAATTGTTAAATGACAGTATGCAGAAATAAAACAAATTTTCTATGTTTTCTCTATATCAGAACTTAATAAAGTTGTGTATTAGATTTAGTAGAATACGAGAGGTAAACTTGTTTGAATTTTCTACATGCAAAAGCGTACAGTCGCAAAGAAAGATTAATTCAGTTCTTCTTTCCCAGTCTTTACCATGATGGGGAAGGCCATCTAGCAGCAAGACTTCGAGAACAATGATGGAAACAAGCTAAGTATGGACATCCTTACCTCATTCAGAGCAGGGACAGTGCTTCGTGTCTTGCCATGTTCGTGTGGATGTTAGATAGAGGTCTCTTATAAGTGTTTTTATCAAACAGGCAAAGTTCCATTCTACTCCTTGCTAATTAAGAGGTTTTATCATGAAATGGTGTTCAAATCTTTCCAGGTATTTTCCTGAATCCACTGAGGTGGTGCGCCTTCATTCAGTTAGTGGGATAAATTATGTAGATTATTTCATTCAGATTTTCACTAACTAACCTATATTTTCTTGTGATGAATCCACTTGGTCACGTTGGGTTATCCTGTCTGCATATTTATGGATTTGATTTGCTAATGTGTTGTTAAGGGTTTTGAGTTTCTCTACACGAAGCATATTGGTCTGCATTTTTCATGTCTGGTGATTATCAAGTGTTGGTGTTGTGAACGTGTCTTCCTAGAAAGGTCTGAGAGTTGCTCCTCTTCCTCCTTCTTCTGTACAACATTACTTGAGATTGGTATTATTTCTTAAGTGTTTGACAGAACTCAAAATTAAAGCTCTCCTGGTAGAGGAGTTCTTCATGAAAAAGACTTAATTGTGAAGTCAATTTCTTTAGTAGATATTCAGGTCATTTATTTAATCTTTTGTAAGTTTTGCATAATCTTGATTTTCAAAATACTTATCTGTTCCATTTACACTGTCAAAAACAGCATAAAATCATTTGGAATATCTAATTATCAGTTAGTACATAGAAATGTTGTGGAAATATCCTTTCTTCTGTTCTTCATAGTAATGGTTTACATTTTTTGAATTTTTTTTTAATTAGACTATCTAAGGCCTTAGCAATTTTATTAGTATTTTCAAAAAATCACTTTTGGCTATGAATTTTTTCTATTGCTTATTCTGTTCTCTATTTCACTGATTTCCACTGAGATTTTGTTTGTTTGTTGTTTATTTGCTGGTACTGGAGACTGAGCGGATGGCTTCACACTGAGCCACATTCTAAGACCATTATTCCTTAATTTTTAGTTATTTTACTTTGAGGCAGGCTCTCCTTAAGTTGCCCAGGTTGGGCACAAACTTGTTATCCTCTGACATCAGACTTTCCCAGTACTGAGATTACAAGCTTGCACCACCACTTCCTGGCTGATTTCCATTCCTATTTTCATTAGTTCCTCTTTCTATTTACTTTCAATATACTTTATTGTTCTTTTTCTAGCTTGTTAAGGTGAGAGCTTAAATCTCTAAATTTTAAATACTTAAATGTATGAATTTTAAGCAACATGACTTGGTCTTACAAAATTTTGACATCATGTACTTGTTATTTAGTTAAAATGTTATCTATTTTAAACATACATTACTTAATTCCCAACTATTGTAATATTTTATAGATATATTTAGTTTACAATTAAATTCCAATGTGACCAGAAAGTATTCTTTGTGATTTTTTATACTATGGCTATCTTACAATTTTGTTGATTTGCATGATTTTCTAAGTGTTGCCACGGAATGGATATTTGAGACACCCCTTGTTACCAGGAAAAGAATGCTTTGCCACCATCAGCCATTCTTCTATCTGTGATGCCTAAGATCAAACCCGGACCCTTGAACAGACCAGCTGCACACAGAATTGGGTCTCTCAGAGGCAGGAATTCTGTCTTACTGGTTTCCGAATGGCAGTTCTTGTGGCATAACATTTCGATACATAAATGAATGAATTTCTTCGTGATGAAGATTGAGGAGAAAAAAGGCTAACGCTAAAACATGCATGATTCATGGCGAAATATGAAGATGTTGATAAACACATGGATTCCTGAGATAGAAAGCGTGTGAGAGGAGTATGTGCAAATTCCACAAATGGAGTCTGAACAATATGATGGAAACTTATCTTAATTTGTAGTGACTTAGCAATTCTCATTTTCATTGTGCCTCAGTGTGTGCTTGATAGGCTTTTTCTCAAAGAAGAAAAAGTTCAATACAGAATGATCCATGAAATTTCCAGAAACCTCACCACTGAGTTCAGAAATTTAACAGACTAAACAGTAAGAGAAAACAACTGGAGGGTTGTGTAGGCAAAGAGTAACACTGGGTAACACTGGCAAATGGATATTACCAGGGGAGGCACAGGCAGAAGGATGATAATAATGATGCTGATAACAACAAATGTCTACTAAGAATGTACTATTTAATAAACCTAAATAGCTTTGTGCCCATCATCCCTAAATTTTTGATATCAATTTATAGCAATTGAAACAGACTTGGGGCAGTTAATTGATTTGCTTGAGATCATAGGCAAAAGATTATAAAAGCCAAGATTTGGGTCCAAATAATACACCTTTTGAAATTTGTAAAGAAATTCAGAAGACTTTGATCCTTTTGTTTTGTTTTGTTTTAAGACAGGGGCTCATTCTGGAGTTCAGGCTGGCCCTGAGCTCACTATGTAGCTCAGGCAAGCCTTGAACTCAGCAATCCTCCTGCCTCTGCTTCCCGAGTGCTAGGATTACAAACTTGAGCCACCACACCCGGCATTTGTGGGATGTGTTACTGATTGTTAGTGGGCGTGAGTCTCCACCCCCGGTATTGTTGTGGTTGTCGGGGATCAAACCAGGGACCTTGCATTTGCTATGCAGGTGCTGGAACCACTGAGCTAAATCTCCAGCCCACTTTGATTCTCTCTTGACCAGTACTTGTCATAAAAGGGGCCCTGGAGCCTGTCAGGTAGGAGATCGGGTTAAGGCTTAGATTTAGTCTGTATTTCAGGTAGAGTCAGTGAGCTCTTGTACTTTCCCATTGTGCACAGTATTGTTAATGTAAGAGTGAGCACCAACCAGTCTGAAGGATAAGCAGAACGGTAAGGTTGGGGCTGGAGCTTACAAGGGCCAAGAGGTGACAGACAGGGGACTGATGACTAGTAGAATCGGATGGGGACAAGGGCAAGGCACAAACCATCAGGCAATAATGGCCCAGAACCACTCAACACTGCCCCTGTGCTGGGATTGCCTGGTGCTTCTATAGCCATTGTATCTTTGTGATGATCACAATTACCGTATAAGACAGTGACTCCCGTCTTTTCTTACAGAACAGCACATGGCAGCATTTGACGGACTTAGAATTCTACTAAATACTAAATACTACCAAATTCTACTCAATACTGTTTCTCTCCAATGGTGGTTGAATGTTACGGGAGGGAGATGAGATTAGAAACAAACGGGCCCCAGAAGTCAGCCATTACCATTGCAAACCGGCTCGTGTTGGTCTCTCTAGCCACCGTGGACGCTGCCCTAGGACCGATAAAAGGCACAGACAGACTTGTAAACAACATGAGAGTTTTTAGTCATGTTTGGCACAGAGAAACTATATGTCCACTTCTTGAGATCAGCACAGGTGTTGGCATAGTAACAGATGTCAGAAGAAAACACCCTGTTGTCATCTTTGTCCTTTCCGTATCAAATCCTTTCCACATGACTTCAAATCGGGAAGGGTTAGGTTTCTAGGAACCGTGGGCACAGAACGTTGTAAGGTTGTAAATAAGGTGGTTCTAAGGGAACCCTTGGAACTCAACGTCCTGGCGAGGGAACTGGTCTTCCAGGTTGTGGGCAGACACTGAAAACCTGCTTACAGCAGTGTATCTACAGACGAATCTCTGCACCTGGGGTGAGCAGCACCCACAGACAGGGGCTGGCAGCAGCCAGGCCAGGCAGATGAGCAGCTCCTTGGCTACACAGTGCTAATTAACAGATTGACATTCATCTTAAGAAGGGATCTTTTGCACCCCAGGTTTCTGGCCTTGCTGTTGCCTTGTTAAGCATTTTTATTAATGTCCTGGATGAAGACATTGACGGCCAGTGATAAAATTTGCGAGTGACACAAAGCTGGAAGGGATAACGGATACATCGGACAGTAGAACCGTAACGGAAAAAGGATCTGACAGACTGAAACAATGGACCAGCTCTAACAAGATGATGCTTAATGGGGATAAATGTAAAGCCTTACACTTGGTTAAAATAAACAAGCAGATAAGATGCAATAAGCAGTAGAGGGAAGAGGTGTGGCGGCCCAGGTAATGGCGATAGAGATCTCTCAGCTGGTGAGGAGCTCAGTGCCCGTCCTCTGTGATGGACACAGAGAGCAGAATACAAGGGAGGAGACGATTGTGAAGACAGAATGGATTTGTCGTGGCTCCTGTCCTTACACGTCTACCACTCTAAGACTGTCCCTCCCCAGGGACTGGGAGGGCAGAGCCATAGGCTGGGGGATAAATTACCAGGCATATCTGGGTCCCAACAAGCCTGGGCCGTGTCATAATTAGAGCGCTCTGACAATGAATTGGCGTCTTGCCAGGAAGGAGGTCCCGGTCACTAAATCACCCCTGGAGGGGCTGTTCTGTGTTTGTCAGCCAAGAGCCCCGGAGGAGGCAGCTTTTGGGTTCTGATCCCATGATAGATTTTATGCTGTTAGATGGATTCTAACATCTGGATTGTAAAGTCTGAACATTTTTAGACACAGGAAATTCCCAGTGGTTTTCTATTTATGACATTTTAATTATGAATTTTGATAACTTTGTTCAGCAAAACAGACTTTTGTTTTGTTTTGTTTTGTTTTGTTTTTTTGGAATTCTTTGTGGGAAGTTGGGAGGTTAGAGTTGGGAGTTTTAGCTTTTATTTCTCAGGGATTTTATTTGTTTTTGTCTGTTTGGTTTTTGCAGTACTGGGATTGAACTCAGGACCCTGTGCTTATGAGGCAGGCGAGGTGGCCCTGAGCGAAATCCTCGGGCCACTCAGGGATTTTAGAAGAATGTGCTATTTTCTACTCAAGAATAGACCACCACCACCACCCCCGCAATTCTCTTGGACCCACTGTAACAGGATCAGAGGGGCTGATAAGGAAACAAGCGTGGATAATACTCTCTGCTTCACCAGGGTCTTTGTATCTTCCCTCTTCCTATAGATGTTGCCTTTTCATACTGTCAGTGCTAGTGTAATAACATTTCAATCCATCTTTGTCTTCCACTAGTTGTTCTTTCCACATTGTTTCCTCCGCTTCACTATGGGCTGGTGGAAGAGGGAGCTGCTATCCGGATAGCTAGGATTATAAACACAAGATCGACAAACAGGTTCACAGCAAGGGGCCGATGGTACCTCGCACCAGTCAGCCTCTTTACACGATCCACATCATGCGCAGACTTTGGTGCATCCATTTAGATTGCTCAAAGACATCCTTCTTTCTCTTTCCAAAATTCTGGAATGTTTTTCTCTTTGTGCCTGATAATGAGGATCCCTAGTCTCTCTACTGTGAAGTGTTTTCAGGGCTTCCCGCACTAGAGCAAGAGACGGTGACAGTCAGTAAGGGTGACATTCTGCTACGCGTCCGGCCAGAGGACCTGTCCGAACAGCTCCTATCACTCACCCAGTGATGGGGAAAGCAACTCTGCCCGGAGTAATGAGACGAGCCAGGCAGCGGAGCCGAACGTGCCTGGACCTCACTAGACAGTCTCAAGGCCCTGTCCCCCTTTCCAAGGAACCCCACACCCTCTTAATAATGCCTGCCGGGGAGAAATTCTCTTGCCTTAATCTTTTTTTTCCCCAAGACATATTTTCCCTGCATCATTTGGAAGTATTAAATCACTGTTAGGATGCAGAGTGGGCATCATGTTAGCATAAGATCTAATCAGAGCGACTGTGCAGGTCTCCAAAGGCTTTATTCTTTTTGTCTCTTTCCTCTGTTTTCTTGTTAGACTGAAGAGCCTTTTTTGACATCCTCATTTGTTCTGCTGTGTAATAGCATGGGATCTTTCAGAGCTGCCGACATCTGCTCCACTCTAGAGAGCTGCCGAACCGAGCCAGCAGAGCAATAATAATTATGCCCGAATGGACTGAAAAGGAGGCAAGTTAAGAAGGAAGACAGGAAAAAAAAAAATACGCTTGTGCAATTGCATTAGAACCTGTGTGCGTGTGTGTGCAGCCTGTGTGCGGGTGTGCACGCACAGACACGGAGGTCATGCGCTTGTATGTGCACCATGGACACAAAACAATTTCCTGAGAGTTGCAGACTGAAGACTCATCGGCCTCGGAGTCCTCCCATGCCTCTGCCCTCCTTCTTCTCCCGGAAAGACACAGTCAAGGTGGAAACTGTTTTCCACAAGTGCAACGGTGTGCAATGCTGGTTCGCAGGACAGTTCGGGAGGGGCCTTTCTCTTCCTGTCCCCCTTACACACAACTGGGGAGGAAATACTGCAGACGTGTCCTTTTTCTCTGGATGGCACTCTACAGGGATCAATTAGGCTCATTGGAACAAAGCTGTATATCTTCTGGATTATCAAAATACTGATCATTAACTAACTAGTCTGGGGCTTTATATTAATATTCGGTTTTTTTTTTTTTTTTGAGACAGGGTCTCACTTTGTACTTCAGGCCGGCCCTGAGCTCACCATGTAGCCCAGGCAAGCCTCGAACTCAGCAATCCTCCTGTCTCTGCCTCCCGAGGGCTGGGATTACAGGCGTGAGCCACCACTCTCGGCACTGTGGTATGTGGTACTGATTGCTGGTGGGCGTGAGTCACCACACCCAGCATTGTACCTGGTTACCGGGATTGAATTCAGGACCTTGCGCTTGCGGGGCAGGCACCAGAACCACTGAGCTAAATCTCCGGCCTTTATATTAATATTAAAAATAGCAGTTGTCATGTAGGAAGTTTGGTGTTTGCCAGACCTGTGGATCCCCTTCATATACAACCTTCAGGAAAATAATTTCTATCATTCCTCCTCGTAGATGAAAAATGCTAGACCTAGGCCATTGTCCCAGGGGCCTTGGGTGAAGCCCAAGAGAGCCTGGTTTCTCAAAGCTGTGGTTCCACAGGAAGAGAACTGACCACGTCTTTCCTTCGTGAGTCTTCAGTAAAACAGCCACGCTGCTCAGCTACGTACCTACTCAGTCCGAGGCCCCGCAATCAGAGAGGTCAGACTGTTTTTCATTGTGTGAATTCTCTTGCAGAATCCAGGATCTCCCAGAGACCAGGTGTTCGGGGGTCAGTCAGGACCCCAAGTGAGTTGTGCCCTTGCCCAAATCTCAGTCCTAGAAACCTCCGCCTGGGTCAGCCAACCTGGTGCGGCTGTCATGGTGGGCGTCTCCTACTTCCTTGCTTCCCACCTCCCCCAGCCGCTGCCCACCCTGTTTCTTCGGAGCTGAACCCACAGTGCCCTCCCTAGGGGCTCTTCTTCAGGGTCTCTCTTTAGAAGACCAGATCTGAAATGAGCCCCCTTCATAAGATTCATTTTGACCAGGAAAAACACCGCCCTCAGGTAGGTTGAAGGCATCATTCCCAGACTGGCACTTTGGGCATTGAGAATACAAGTTGGATCGGGAGGAAAAGTGACTCAGTCAGGTTTGCGCCACTGTGATAAAATACTTGACATAAACACCTTAGGAAGAGGAAAGGTTTATTTATTTGTTTTATTTATTTATTTATTTTTGAGACAGGGTCTTGCTTTGTAGTTCAGGCTGGTCCTGAGCACCCTATGTAGCCCAGGCAAGCCTCGAACTCAGTAATCTTCCTGCCTCTGCCTCCCAAGTGCTGGAATTATAGGCTTGAGCCACCAAGCCCGGCATGTGTGGTATGAGGTACTGATTGCCAGTGGGTGTGGCCACCACACCCAGTATTGTATGTGGTTACCAGGGATCAAATCAGGAACCTTGAGCTTGCAAGACAGGTGCTGGAACCACTGAGCCAAATCTCCAGGCCAAGGAAAGGTTTATTTTTAAGAGGGAGGAATCTTTTGGCATCTACTTGCATGGCTAGATGCCAGTGAGAATGGAGCAGAAGGATACAGAACTCTGCCCAGGGCTGAGCTGGACATTTGAGAGTCAGGAAGTTTTTGCAAGGGAGAGCATTCTGGGGAAGCCACACACAGCATGCAGTAAAATTCTAGGGAGAAAAGGTAGAGAAAGACTAAACTAAAGCTTGGGAGAGAGAAAAAATCTGGAGCTAAAGAGAAAAAGCAACGTCCAACACTATGTCAACAGCCGTGCTGCTGAGAGCCACCCCATCACACCACAGAAAAGCGGGCTGTCAGAGGAGGGAAGTGCCAGGGCAATAGAATACCAAGGATAGCCTGGTACAGGTGGGTCAGAGGAACAGTGGCCAGGCCTCCTGTCAGCCCAGGTGTCCAGACTGTCACTGATTAAACCCCAGCATTCTCATGGGAATCCAGTGGTCACAGTGACGTGTCTCGGCGGCCGGAGCCAGGAAGGCAGCGCGGCCATGGTCTTTGTGGAGTTGGGCTCTTCAATGCACTAAAACCTTTTTCATCTCTACCTGAAGCATCTCTAAGATCTTTGGAAAATTCTACATTTAGTCCTCCGGAACTGCAGTGGATCTTCCCAGATGAGCCGGAGCTCTGGCTCCTGCCCTTCCTGGAGGCAGTGAGGCCTCCGTAACCCCAGGGTGAGTGGGCACAGAGCCCTGCGGTCCTTACCCAGTGTCCTTACCGGAGAGTAGACAGCAGTGTACAGAGAAGCCCAGAGAGTCCCTCGCTGCCAAAGGCCACTGCCTGGCACGAGGTTGCCCAGAGCAGCAAATCTGCATGTTGTAGCCCTGTGGGGATGGCTGCTCTTGATTTAATTAATTGTTTGTTTGCATAATTTTTCTCAGGAAGGACCATTAGCACAACAAAAGAACCTTAAAAGTATCTTCCATCCTCCATACTGATAGAGTAAATACAAACCTAGTTTATCACTTCTGTCAGTTTTTTTTTTAATTGAATTCTTTACTGGTACATTTTATATACAGCTTTAACAATCAGTGCTCTGATGGGCTAAGCTGCGCTAACCCTGTCTACCCTGGTCCCTGGTCGCTGTCCCTGCTTCTACCTTCCTGGTGATCTTCAGGAACGTAGCTGCGTGCTACTTACCGCAGATTATTGGTGCAGCGGTTCTTCCCTTGCTAGACTCAGGCACTGGACTGTAACACCCGACTGTACCATGTGGTGACTGTGTTACTCAAGAGCTCTGAACACAGGCAGCACTAAGGCCCGGTCTGCAAATTGCTTGACGGTGAAACCCAGTCATTTCTGGAGTTGGTTTTTTTTTTTTTTGCTTTTTGAGACAGGGTCTCGCTTTGTAGTTCAGGCTGCCCCTGAGCTCACTATGGTGCCCAGGCAAGCCGCCGCGAACTCAGCAATCCTCCTGTCTCTGCCTCCTGAGTGCTGGGATGGAGTTTTTTGTTTTTTTTTTACTTCCAAGAAGTATAAAAACAAACAACTGAAAAAGGGGCTGAGGATTTAGCTCAGTAGTGCTTGCGCCTGCCTTGCAAGTTCAAGGTCCTGAGTTCAATCCCCAGCACCAAACACAAAACAAAACGAAACAAAACATCTAAACAGTGCTAGAGGTCTGTCTTTGACTTTTCCTCCTCACCCCCCCCCCCCAAAAGCTCTTCTAGGAAACCTACTGGGCTAATTGCACTTCTTTTGCATCTCACGGGAACACTTTGAAAAATGTTTTCAGAACACTAATTTTCATAACACTCCAGGGAAAGAAAGAAAGGAGGGTCATTTACATAAAACTAAGGACTTCTGTGTACTCACTTTCTGTGCCACCTCTCAAAGAAAAGAGAGAATAGGGCCAGAGAGTTAGCTCAGTGGTTCCAGAGCCTGCCTCGCAAGCAAGCGCAAGGTCCTGAGTTCAATCCCAGTAACCACATACAATGCTGGGCATGGAGGCTCAGGCCCACCAGCAATCAATACCACATACCACAGTGCCAGGCGTAGTGGCTCACGCCTGTCATCCCAGCACTCAGGAGGCAGAGACAGGAGGATTGCTGAGTTCGAGGCTTGCCTGGGCTACATAGTGAGCTCAGGGCCAGCCTGAACTACAAAGCGAGACCCTGTCTCAAAAAAAAAAAAAAAGAAAGAAAGAAAAGAAAAGGGAGAATAGCAAATCTGCTTGAAACCTTTTGCGTCAGCTGACCTGTGAGTCCAGAGAGAAATGCCTCAGCCAGGACTGATGGCTCTTGTCTGTAAATCCCAGCACTGAGGAGGCTGAGGCAGGAGGATTGTGCATTGGGGGTCAGCTTGGGCTACAAAGCAAGTAAATAAGCTTAAGGGCAGCCTGGGCTGCATAGGAGACCCTGTCTCAAAAGTAAAAAACAGAGGGCTGGAGGGTTGGCTCAGTGGTTCCGGCACCTGCCTCGCAAGCGCAAGGACCTGAGTTCGGTCCCCGGTAACCACATATAATGCTGGGTGTGGAGACACGCCCACCAACAATCAACACTGCATACCACAATGCCGGATGTGGTGGCTCACGCCTGTCATCCCAGCACTCGGGAGGCAGAGACAGGAGGATTGCTGAGTTCGCGGCGGCCTGCCTGGGCACCATAGTGAGCTCAGGGCCAGCCTTAACTACAAGGCGAGACTCTGTCTCCAAAAAAAAAAGAAAAAAAAAGTAAGAGAGAGAGAGAGAGAACTAGGAAGGACGAAAGAATAAAGGAAGGAAAAAGGAAGGAGAAGAAGAAGAAAGAAAGGAAATGTCTCTGACAGAGAAATGTGGGAGACATGACAAACAATTTTTTTTCTATTTGAGAACTAGGTTTCTTAAATTGCCAGGCTGGCATTTAGGGACTCTTTTCAGTAACCAAAACTTAACTCCCTTACTTAACAATAGAATTATATACTTATATATATAATTATATATTGTAATATAATGTAATAATTATATAATGCAATATTATATTATATATGCATATATATATAATGTCCAAGTGCTATATTCAACCCTTATGTTCTTTTTTTTTTATCAGCTGAATCCTCTACATTAATATCCACTAAACTTTTATTGGCATATTTCAGATACACATAATAGTTTTCAATGGCCTTTGTGATGCCTGAACAAGAGACCACAAACAATTCTAGCAATTCTAACAATCACAACACAGTCCCAAATGGGGTAGCATGGACTGCACAGTGGTTGGGCTCATTTGGAGAAGCCAAGAGCAGTTTGGTGCATAAATAAAATTCCAGGCTTCAAGGAACTGACACCGTGTTCCTTCCCCATCTGAGATGTTTCTCCAAGGCCCTGATGTTCAGAATGATGTTAACACAGGAATACGAACAGTCCCTTAACAACGAGAGACAAAACACTGCAAATACAAGTCTCTGCGGGAGCACTAACTTGGTACTAGAAACTCGACGACCAGGTCGAGTTGGTATACTGGCATAGACCTCTAATCCCACCCACCAGGGAACCCGAGGGAGAAGGCACAAGTCTGAGGCTACGCTGGGTTCGCAAAATCTAGTCTCAGAATAAAGTAAAAGGTGGGAGTGGGGATGTAGCTCAATGATAGAGATAGAGCACTTCCTAGCTTGTGCGAGGCCCTGGGTTCTATGCTCGGTACTGGAAAATAAAATAAAACTAAATGAAATTAGACGGTAGGCAGATGGATGATAGATGAGAAAGAGAGAACAAATGAGGATGGAGCACTTTAAAGTGTACATTAGTTTAACTTTCTTTCTCACTAGGACAAGAATATAACCTTTCTGAGGCCAGAGATGTTGTTGTCTTATTCATTAATTATGAATTCATTAATTCATAATTATCCCTAGTAAGGACAACTGTACCTAATTCACAGTGTAGGCAAAATAAACATTTGTGAATGAGTGAGTGACATTCTGAGTCCTCACCTACAGCAAACACTTAAAACAGGAAAGAAAATTTTCGGAGGGCTCTATATGTCTGAAAGAGATCAAGGGAAAAGTAGATGAGGAATAAGCACAAGGGCAATAAAATAGAGAAAATAAGGAAAAAACAATATGTTCTTCATTTAGTCCAGGACAGGGCCTTATTGAAATCTCACACCAGGTCCCTTTCAAGGAGTTGGAAGACTGTTTACCAACCTAAGGCTACAGAGTTGCCCAAAGTACTGTACGGAGCCAAGGAGCAGAACCACCTGCACCTTCACTCCCGCCTGCCCTCGTCTGCCACGTTCTCCAGGCGGGTAGGTGTGCCATGCAGCTGGTGAAGCTTGAGTTTTAGTTCCCCTCAGGTTCACAAGAGAAACTCCAGCAAGGTTTTGCAATCACTTGCCATGTTTCCGCTGAGTGATAGAAGTCATGTGTTTTAGACACACTTGGTCGGCGTGCTGGCTTGGGCTCCTCTGCCTCTTTGTATCAGGCGATGGGTGTCCTGGGAGGCCGGCCGCTATAAAGGAAGGTGGAGAGGCATTGGTTTGGGTTAGGTGGGATACGTTCGTGTGATCCCAGTCTCTTGTAAGTACGCACCTTCCAGCCATCCTCTTAGGGCCTTGGCTGTCAGGCAGATTCTAACACCTTGCTATGGAAACTCACCTGGTACCAGGACCCACGCTGGCAGATCCACGGGTTCCATCGCCATATGTTACTTTCCATAGATTTCCACGTAAAATTGACAGAAATTATTCTAATGTCCAGAAATAACAAATAGACTCTTGGATTATTTAGTGATCTAATCTGAAGAAGGAGATTCATGTGAACATATTTGGAAAGCATATATATATATGTATATATATATATGTATATGTACATATACATATACATATATACATATATATATGTATATGTATATATACATATATACATATACATATATATATGTATATATGTACTATATGGCAAGTTTATAGTAACGAAAGGTACCGTGAGGGGTTGGGGAGTATGGCTCAGTAATGCTGTCTACTGAGCATGAATAAAGAGCTCAATTCAGCCCCTGATGTATTTATCAATTCATCTATCTATCTATCTATCTATCTATCTATCTATCTATCATCTATCATCTATCCATCATCTATTCACAATGTACCACTTCAAGGAGGACATTGACAATAAATTAGCTGAGAATATCTTTAGTTTAAAGAATATTTAAGATTATCTGCTAAACAACAACAATAAAAACAAACTGAAAGTGCTCTGAAATCTTCCAGGTTATATAGGACAAAAAATATGGTAGAAATTTCCTAAAATTATCATCTTAATTATTTAAGTGATGATGCCAATGATGAGTTATAAAGCTCACAGATACCTTTCTAAATTATTAACAAAACATAGCTGAGTGTGATGGTACACCCTTGTAATTCCAGCCCTTGGGAAGCTGAGGCAGGAAGATCACTCACAGCTCAAGGACAGTATGAACTACCTAGTGATTTCAAGACCAGGCTAAACTACACAAAGAGACCTTGTCTCAAAAATAAAACAAACAGGGCCGGAGGGTTAGCTCAGTGGTTCCGGCGCCTGCCTCGCAAGCGTAAGGACCTGAGTTCGATCCCCGGTTACCACATATAATGCTGGGCGTGGTGGCTCACGCCTGTAATCCCAGCACTCGGGAGGCAGAGACGGGAGGATTGCTGAGTTCGCAGCGGCTTGCCTGGGCACCATAGTGAGCTCAGGGCCAGC